>LPNX010353771.1:288389-302092 GCA_001517045.1 Pseudotsuga menziesii | reverse complement strand
CAAGGGTTCGCGTTGTCCAGAAATCAACAGCGTGGGATATCTCGTTGTTCACCCTTTTCAGTATATTAATTCTTGCGGGGGTCCAATCAGGAAACTGACTTTCTTGGAAGTTCGTCCTTCTCTCTGTTAACGTGGATAACCACTGGTGCAACTCTATATGGATACTACCAAAGAAAATTTAATACACATCAGAAAAAACATACCTTTGTAAAAATTCGTTTGCACTACGACACGGATCTTTGTTCTCTTGTACAGCAAAGTTCAGATAAGTCTCTTCAATCCAATCACCGATTTCTTTCACTGAGGGTCTCCAAAACATAGCCCTCAAGGTACGACGTAAACCCCTCTTAAGAAGATACTGAGTTCAACCGGCAATGGAACTAATTTGTTGGGCTATAGGGCAGACCCGGGCTTTATACCATTAACTTCACACCAACAAAAGACCCACAGTGTTGGCCCTTTTGGCAACAACCTGCAGACAGGTTGCAGTCTCACCCGAAATAGCTATGGGGTGCTGCAGAATCAGGTTTCTGCAAGCAGAAGAGGGATATTACTGTACCTTTAGCTTCTAACAATTATAATCATAAAATGTAGAGCTTTAATAGTTACTTATTTAGCTTCACGGTTAGATAAACAAACAGTTCCTTGCTTAACCCTTTACTAGGAATTCCAGCGAAGTTAGTATTTAGCAGTGATCTTACTTATCAGTTATATCTTTATCAATGCATAAAAGAACATAACAACAACACAACAAAAACCACAACACACAATATAATGTGGTTCACCCCCATTTTAGGGGTTACGTCCAAAGAACTGTGTTTTATTCAACTCTTTACAAAAACCACAGTTCTGATCTGCGCACTCAGCTGCAGATCCCTTCAAGTCCTCAAGCCGCGCACATAGCTGCAGATTTCCTTAATCACCCAAAACCCTCTGTGCACACAACTACAGATGTCATCCATGCACACAGCTGGGACTTAACCTTCTTACAAACAAGCCTTAGCTTCGCATCAATTCATCTTACATCAAAAGCCTAAACTGACTTCTTTACAAGAGTGCTTATTTATAGAGCAATTATTACAAGACCATGGGCTTAAACCATGGGCACCCCGAACCCTAAACCCTGGACTTAAACGATGGGTTTATTACAAAAATAAGGTTTTTACTCAACCCCGACACCCCTAAGACTGTTTTGAGTCATAACTCCGCTTACAACTTCCACAAAAACCGCGGAGTTACCAAAATTAGGGACTGTTAAGGTGCACACCCCAACAAACATGCAGTATGTAAATGGTGACTAAGCCTTGTTGCTAGGCCCTATAATTTTCTGATATATTACTCATAATTCAGGCTTAAGGGGGGGTGTTAGAATAATCAACCCATAGTTACCTACCTTAGACATTAAATTAATCATTTTTGTCTTATTTGCCTAGTTTCATGTGTCCCACCTTATGCAAGTTGTCATTTGCCTATCCATAGTGGTCAAACTTGCCTATTTTGACTCATGTAGCACATGGGAAACCTCAAAGAATCAATTCTTCTTTATTCCTGGTCTCCTAGGTGCCCTTTTGCTTTTTCTGCTTTATTGCCTGCTTTTTCAGTGCTTTAAGGCAATTGGGAAAGTTTGACTAGGTGAGGTGAACTAGTTTTTTGTCCTCTACATCCTCCACTCTTTTCTCCTTTGAAAAGCATGTATGAGTTTTCATTCCATCACTCTTTAGCTTGCCTAAGTGATTTTTCCAATTCGTGAGCTCCATGACTGATTTGGAAACTACTTTATGCACCTATGGGGGAATTTCTTAATTTTAGTAAGCTTGCTTTTGACTAGATTCGAATTTCCTTCTCATGCATTCAAATATCCTATGTAATTATTTAATGCAACAACCTATTATGTTACAGGGTTGGCAATTGTACACTGAGTTAATACAATTTAGTGTTCAGCTCCATTTTCAGTCTCTTTTCTGAGTGATTTTGCATGATCAATTGATAATTGTTGTGAGTAAAATTGTTCTATCACTGGGTTCAATTTCTACATGGTGGAGATCCATGGATCCAAAAGAGGCATGGCCTCTGCTTCTACGAGAAAACAACTTAATGTACATTTCCTTTTCTAATGAGAGAAAAAACAACTTAATGGAAATTGAATGTGTTGAGATTAATGATGTTTGTAGATAAGTAACATAGATTCATTTTAAACTCAGATATATAAGGCGTCGAAAGGATCAATAGGGAACTTCCTTAATACTAACTAGGAAACTCAATCCAATAAATACATCGACTGAAGGCCACAATATTCATAGAGGTAGCAAGTTTGGGGTCTTTCCTTTATGAAAATGTTTCCTCAGTCTAGGAAGGGTTTGAATATTCCACTCTCATTTTTGGGTTGTTTATGGTTATCAATGTGAGGTTTGTATTTATCTAACTTTACCCTATAGCAAGTGCAAATTCAGTAATCAAATGCATACATCAAAATAAAAAAGAAGATGATGAACCTCATTTACAAGCCCTTTAACTTCATCCTCCATTATATATTCAACTGAGTTTGGAGGGGATCTCCTTACCAATATGACCATTCTCAACAATGGAGAGAGCTTCTCTTTATATAAATATCTAGTTCAATTTCTCCTACAATAAAATATAATTAAGTTAATTCTAGATTCACTTTTATATCCTAGAAAAAATATTAAAGTGCATGCACATAAGACTCTTCTAGTAGGTTGCTCCTCGGCAAATAATAAAATATGTATGGAAGAAGCTTGGAACGAGTCTTAACACTATTGTTCAACTTCCTACGCAAAACACTTCCATGAAAGATCCTTCTTTGACCATAAACTAGGGTTTATTTTTCCTCTTCTCTTCATTCTCCTTGCAATGCTCTTAAAGATAGCTACTAGATAACCACTCCAAATAAAATAATGATAAATCCCTATCCAATGGAAGCACTCCTCAAGGTAGGGAATTACTTCTCCTTGAGATGATGCAATGCTGCAAATTGTTTTCATTAGGTTTAGAGTGCTACTCTAGTAGTGGCCACTACTCCCCCATAAAGTAGATCTCAATATAGGGTGTCCTCAAACCATGTGCATAACCATAAAATAATCTCCAAGCAACGCCTCAACATGGATACATCTAGTAAAATGTGCCTAAAAGTGTGAATTGCTCCCTCCAAAGGTGTTCAATAACAATTCAGTATATGAAATCAAAATCTAGGAACCCCACGATTTGATGGTATGCTCTGCTTATAAAATCTAATTAATTGAGAATTAAACTATTCAGTTTGGCCATGTATGGTTGGATTTATTTTCTAGATTGTAAATATAAAATCTCTATGGTTGCAATAGCTATCAACTGTCATTTTCATGGGTTCTTGATTTTTTTATCTTTTTTTTTAACCTTTCTTAATAGTTCCTAGCATCCTTTTGATAATTTTTTAATCACCTGGAAATAGATGGTATATGTGTGAATATGGTTTGAAATGATGTATCCATCCTTGTGCATAAATATTTAAGTTTAGGCATGAGATAGTTTGATGATAGTAAGACAAAAATGCACCCATACCTTCTCAAAGAACAATTTTGCTACATGTTGCACTGAAACCATTTTCTTGGACGGTTTCATCATGGACTACTTGTTGAAGCGATCCACGACTACTATACGATATTCATTTCCTTTCTAGTTGTCAATCCTACAATCAAATCTATTGCAATCGAATACCATGGAATACCTAGGACTGGAAGTGTAATATACTTTCCTAGCATTCAATCTATTGAATTGGATATGGAATAGAGAGTGCAAATCTTCATGAACTTGCCACCATGTGTGTTAACGTTGGCTAGTAAAAATACCTTTACAAATTGGTGATTGTCTTCTCCGCTTCAAGTGTCTTGATATTTTGAATGGTGCACCTACAAAAACAATAGTCTTTCATCTCCCCAAGGAACACAATTGAAATTCAACACGTACACAATCCTATCATAAAATAGATAGATAGTCACAAGATTCTTCCTACGTAAATTACGACGCAAAATATTGAAGGATTTCATAGATGCACACTAAGTTTAAGCATTGCACATAGCTTTCCTTTAAAGAATTACATCCAAATTGTAGGAATTGCATGAATGTTATAAATCCTACTGCTTGAGGTCTTGAAAGGGAATTGACCACCTTGTTTGTGTATGCAGAATTATGCCATTTAGGAGAAAGTCATCCAACTCAACTAGCATGGAGTTGATCTCCAACCCTGCTCTTTAAAATAGGATGAAAAATGATACCTTTTCTGCTTATAGGGATTTTCTAGTCCTCATGATCTAGGGGGATTGGCTAACTAGGAACAAGGTCATCTTTCAAGATATTTTCATTCCACCACATGTATATGCTTCCAAAAGCTTGTCCATTTTGGATAATTTCCAAGCTTAATCAATAGGCCCTCCTAAACAAACAAGGATATGTGAGGAGAATATTGATAAAACTGGTTGTTGGTCTTATTTTGATGGTGTCTCTCAAGGAAAACCAGGCATGGGTGGGGATGGGAGTAAACTTTTTATATCTGATTTTCACAGGTGCAAATTTACAGCAGGCCTTGAGGAGTGTACCAACAATTGTGTTGAATTACGGCTCTCAAGTTACTATTGGTATTGGCTCACTCTAAAGGGGTTCAAAAAGCTCAAATTATTTTGGGATTCAATGCTCATTATTGTTTCTACGAGGCTTAAAAATCCCCCAAAGAATATATATTTGAATCCCCTATATGAGGAACTCATGAATCATAATAGCAACATTATTCTAAGAAATTTGGCATATAACCATATGTATAGGGAAAGAAACATGTCCATTGATCACCTTTCCAAGATTGGGTTATAGGTGGGTGAAGGTTCCTCGCACCAGTGGGAAGACATTAAATATACCTTCACTGAATATGATATGGGAACCCATCCCAATTGACACTCATATAGTCTGGTTTTTATGGACTGTTATTTACCTTTTTTCTGCATCTGTTGTTTTACTCATTTTGTATGTATATATTAGTCTACATATTTGGAATTAAGGAAGTTACTACCATGCTGAGGATGGATTTTGTATGGTATATTTTTATTGATGTTTTTTGTATGGTATTAATGAATTGCGTCTTTTTTTTTTTATGAAAAAACATAAAATAATAGTACTCACTCATGTAAACATAACATGCCCATATGAGCTTTTTTAATTGCTACAATTCATTTGTAGCATTGAATGGAAACACCATTATGCTTATTTTTTACCTTTTTGTGCATGGTAATGGGAGAAGAAACCTTGCATATTGACATTATGTCTAAAAATAAGCTATAGCATGCATTTTACAATCTCCATTGAAAGTATTGTTTTGTAAAATTAGGTGAGACTGACATGCAAGACGACTGGATTCAGCGGACGTTCCAAAATGAACTAGGCCTTTTTTATCCCTCAGGCTCATTTTTACAAGACTATTACTATTTCTTCAAATAAGAAAGGGGCAATTCGAGTCAAAATATAGAGGAAATGATGAAACAGTAGCTCAGGGTTCAGGAGTCAGAGATGCATATTCTTCGGGTTGTAGAGTCACAAGGTCAGGAGGGAGAGATGCACATTCTACGGATTGCAGAGTGCCCACCTCTTGGGAGGGAGTGGGCACCATTCCATGTGAATCCACTACAACATCAAATATGATATTAGCAGAGCAGAGCAGAGAATTCTTGGTTTTCATTTCCATCAAACATCACTGTTTGTAGGGTCACAGACCCAAACGAACACCTGGGGATATTAATTTCACACAGGAAGCATGAGGGAATAGTGTTTTGTTTGACAAGGTAGTGATCCATGCAAGCCACTAGATACATTTGACCTGTTTCAATTTTCAAATAGGGAAGGAATCCACTTCAAGGGGTTTCAGTTACAGGTTTCATACGAAGTTGGATTTAGTATAATAAACATCCCTAGATACATTTGACCTGTTTCAATTTTCAAATAGGGAAGGAATCCACTTCAAGGGGTTTCAGTTACAGGTTTCATACGAAGTTGGATTTAGTATAATAAACATCCATATGGGATCCTAGGTCATTCTTGCCTCTTCTGAGTTTCTTTTCTTGCAACCCCTAGAAAGGAGGGTGGAGAATCTTCATGATGGTGGTGATGTAGGAAAGAGTAACATGGAGAACGCTCTTCTCAACTCCCCATCTTGTGGCCTGCAACGTCAGCTGAGTGTTGAAGGCGGGGGTAGTCTTGATCAAGTGTGGAGTGGCATTCATATAACTAATTTTGAGACTACTCAAGCCGCAGTGGTGGAGGATTTTCTTACAATACAGGTGTTGGGTAGCAGGAAAATGAAGAGAAAGAAGAGGATGATGATGGCTTGAATTGGGGTTGGGGGGGGGGGGGGCAATGGCAGCATGACCATATTTGTAATGGACATTATGCTTGCAAGTTAGAACCTGCAACATCCAAAATGGATACAATTTCACCACCCACGCCAACAATTTGGGGAATTATCAGCTCAGGTGAAAAATAACAATGATATCCCTTTCATGGCCACACCTTCTGGATATGAACCCCCTATGTGGAAGAAATGAGGGTGTGATTTAATAACAGATCATACTGTGGAGTGGCACCAGAAGCGTATGATCAAGAATCGAGAATCTGCAACTCGTTCAAGAGCAAGGAGGCAGGTATGGGGTTTGGTATTTATGAACTTAGATACCATTCTAATTTTTTTTTTCAAATTCCCTTCTTATGCATTTAGGTTAGGTTATTTTCCTATAAAATATTATCAGTAGCAACTAGTCCAGGGAATTCCAAGAATGTTTTTGCATCTGTATTGGGATTCTATTACTCCATTCTTTTCAGACTCTATTTTTTTNGTTATTTTCCTATAAAATATTATCAGTAGCAACTAGTCCAGGGAATTCCAAGAATGTTTTTGCATCTGTATTGGGATTCTATTACTCCATTCTTTTCAGAATCTATTTTTTTCCAAGGATAGATATGGGGAGATACAATGGTGGCATCGAATATGCATTTATTAGAGTCTTCACTAAAATTTTGAACTCCTCTAGTTTACTTTAGATCAAAAGTGAACAATAATATGCTTTATTAGGTTTCCTCAAAGCTCTAGGGATAGACATGTATGTACTCTTCATCAATCGCATTCTATCAAAGAAATTTTCTTCTATATAACACCATATAGTTTGTTCTAAGTTGATTAATTTTAAACTGAAAAAATATTACTATGAGAATTTTCTATGATTTTGTCATGTAGATCTATATAATATTATCCAAAATGTGAAGTGAGAAGCAGATTGCAAGGTATTAATGGGTCACTGTAGAAACCTTAGGTAGAAAAAACAAATACAAGGAGAAAACTCGGGTGTTTTTGCTATCAATATCATTGTAATATTAGCTAAAATGTGAAGTGAGAAGCAAAGTTAAGGGTATCATGGTATTATAGGGTGAATGTTGGAACCCTGAGCAAAAGGAGAAAAATGAGGTTTTTTTTTGTTTATATCATTACAATATTAGCCAAAATGTGAAGTGAGAAATAGAGGTAAGGGTATAGGGTGACAGTTGAAACCCTTGGTGGAAGGAGAAAATAAAAGAAGAGACAATGGGGTATTTTTTTATATATAATTATAATATTAGCCAAAATGTGAAGTGAGAATAAAAGATGAAGGGTATTATTGTGTCATTGTTTAAACCCTATATAGAAGAACAAAAAAAACAGAAGTGAATCCATTGGAAGCGAAGAATGGCACCATTGTTAACAATGGCAATTTTTCACAAGATAGGAAACATGGCCCTCAATTGGATGGCCACCAAATGTTGCACAGTCTTGGACAATTTCCATAGAAAATACAAGACATACCTTCACCTTATTTTCGAGTTGAATCACTTTGTTTGATGTTTGTGGCTTCTTTTCATCTTCTATTTATTTTTCCATTTCTTCACTACAATGATACATTAAATCAAGCCCACCAGTGGACTTTGAATAGGTGCTCAATTAGTTGTCTCATGAGGTTGGTAATCAATGCATCATGTTGTAGGTATCTCCTCTATAATTGTCTCTTTGTTCTCTAATGGTATGTGATGATATTGTCAGTAGAATAACCTTCTCGTTAAGGGGGAGTGTTGAAATATTGTAACTTCAAAGGATAGTCTGAATGTATTTTGTTGATGTAACCCAAGGGAGATGTTATTATTCCTCTGATGGGGTGTTACTATTGTATTTGGTCATCATAGAGTCATGAGGTAAATCCTCCTCTTGTGTCAGGTCTTTAATACCCTAATAAATAATATAATATATTGTTTTGAGCCTTCCTAGGTGAAGTCACCCCAGACAGTTTAGTGGGGCAGACTTGTCTAGTGTAAAATTCAATTGAATCATTGTGCAAAAATAGAGGATACATGGTTCTTATTTGAACACAAACTCACTCACTTGTGTAGTGCATAGGAGAGAGAGAGATAGAATAGAAGGAGGAGAACACATGTCTTTGGGGTTGTCTTGTATACATCTTATATAGAGGAATTTTTGTTGCATTTTCTTCCCCTTGAGGGTTTTCCAGGATAAACGTTGTGTCTATATTGTGATTGTGTTTCTATCAGTGATTCTTGATATGTTGCTACTGTGATTTTTGAATTGAACACTATTGAATCTAGTCTAGCATATGAAATCTTAACATGGTTTTAGAGCCAACCTGATTAGAGCAGCTTTCACAAGGTGAGATTCTCCCTCCTCCCTCTCTGAAAGAAATTAGGGTTTCAGCAAAAGTTGGAGTTTTGAATACCTTCTTGCATAGAAATTTTTTCCCTCATAGAGTGCATCTATTGAGCCCTAGATCAAATTTTTTGGGCGGTTGGATCTTCAGGAAAGCCAAACCCTAGTTTGGAAGTCAACCAGAAAGCTGTAGTGAAACAAAACCAGAAATTCTGTAGTGCTACAACCTCGCAAGTAGGATTTGAAGACTAAATATTAGGGATCTCCAAAAATCAGTTGGATCAAAAAAATCACCTCCTCCAAGCGCATANCCAGAAATTCTGTAGTGCTACAACCTCGCAAGTAGGATTTGAAGACTAAATATTAGGGATCTCCAAAAATCAGTTGGATCAAAAAAATCACCTCCTCCAAGCACATATACTTGTAATTTCAATCTCATGTTTTGATAAATTTCATTTTTGACTTACTAGACAAGATGGCCCCAAGCACTAAGCTTGAGGACAAATTGGAAGGCCTAGAAAATTTCTTGGCTTNTTCAATCTCATGTTTTGATAAATTTCATTTTTGACTTACTAGACAAGATGGCCCCAAGCACTAAGCTTGAGGACAAATTGGAAGGCCTAGAAAATTTCTTGTCTTGGAAGTTGTTGAGGCCTAGAAAATCGCAGGCAACAACAAAAAGGGATTCTCCCCAGTCAAAGTTCCCAACTAGCCCATGACTGTTTGGTATGGGGAATCCGTCTAGTTTACGGTCTGGCTACCGTAGGTCAAGTAACAAAAATAAAGGGTTTTACTAGTTGTGGCCCAGTCCATTGTGTATATTTTTGTGTTTTTTAACTTTAAGTATGATATGCAAGTGCCTATCTAAAATGCAAATTGATAAAGGATACAAGGAGCGGTCACAACGTGATGCGCATGTTCTTACCTCTAGTCTTAAACTCTCTCGCATCTAAATCACACTCAAGAGGAAAAACTAACTAAGTTGTCCCTAGGGAGTGAGATTATCTTTTAATGAGTAATGTATTACTGTTCATGCATTAAGAAAAATCACAGGTAGTTGTTCTTTGATTCAAAACACATAAACATGAATAGATAGATGAACAATAAGATAGCTCATTGTTTGTGAAAACATTCATTACTCATATGAAAATTATCATAAAATAAACCAAAGAACATTCATACAAGAACATAGGTTCAACAAGTTAGAATGATCTCACAGATAATGAATAAAAGCTGAAAATGAAATAGTTCCTCTTCAACATCATCCATTGCACATCATTTGAACATTCCACCAAAGCTTTCTCCAACAGGCAAAATTGTATTTATCTTATTTCAAAACGAAATAGTTCCTCTTACAACATGTTCTCACAAGTCTAACTAGGAAAAAGTCCTTTCCTCTATCTAACTCTCGTATACTTATACTACTAGCCAACTCTTGGACTGCCCCTTAGTGACTTCTGGACTTCCCCCACCCATTTAATCTCACAATTTTGTCTTTTGTAAGTGTTCATGATTCATACGAAAATTACATTTCAAAAGAAGATTAAGATTTACAGGCACTTCATAAAAGGTAACCGACTTGGTAACTGACAAAATCCCCTAANTAAGTGTTCATGATTCATACGAAAATTACATTTCAAAAGAAGATTAAGATTTACAGGCACTTCATAAAAGGTAACCGACTTGGTAACTGACAAAATCCCCGAACATGGGACTCTATTCTTAATAATTAGGCTCAGTCAACTGTTGTTCCTTTCGAGATCTGGTGGATCTTAGACCTTTGCTATCTTCTTTACTTTGAGCAACATCTCTACCTCTTTAGGCTTTAGCTGCTTCTTTCTTCAGTCAACTTACTTCTGAGTTGTCCTCTAACTATGTATTCTTTGCAGCAGTAATCATCAATTGGATTTGTGAAAATCTCCCATGTCTGTCTGCGATCAACACGAAAACGCATCATTAATCCAGACCACTTTCAATGAATGTAAATCATACTACCGATAAAAATGAGTATCAACAGTAAAAACCCGGGACTACGTTTTCCATGCGAAAAACCTCAAAACTGATCAAAACCAAGAAATCCGTTGCCTAGGGCGAGAAAACCCTACCTGTGGGAAACTAAGATAGGGTGATTAGCCTGCTAAGGAGCTGCAACGGTGGGCGATGCACATACTATGGGTTCCGTAATAAAGGAAAACAATCGGCGAAAATCAAACATTGGTAAAAAAAATAGAACAACCACATCGGATGGTTAGTCCGCTCCAGAGCCGCAACAGCGGGATTAAAATAGACTACATCTTCCGTAACAAGAAACCATCGACGATCAGGAAAACCACATCCTAATCCCCCAATCAAATTCAAACATAATTCTGATAGCGAAATGAGCAAAACCAATAAAACATGAAATCGACGCGGGAAAACCCTAAACTGTCAAGACGTTTGTTATTTATCCTCCAAAACGGCTGCTGCAAAGAAGACTAGTGCCCCGACACAGAAAAATCATAAAAACATTAAGTGCTCGAGAGACTTTGAAGTTATGCTACGATTTAAATAGTTCATTTCATCCCCAAAACAACAACGGCACATAGAACTAAAACCCTAATTCAATCTTCAACAAAAATCTAATAGTGATAAAACCAAATTATCGAAAAAAAATGCTAAGTCCCACAGCCACAAGCATTGGCATTTTTAGATCATTCATCTTCCGATAGAATTAACCATTTACCTTAAACCAACTTCAAAAATATCAAACTCGCAGCAGAGGAACACCAAAGTTTAGCAATCCCAACAAATCTAAGCAAGGCAAAATTAAAGGAGGGTCCAAATTTTTTTTTAAAAATTGGGGAAAACATTGCAGCTGCAACAATTGGTGACTACCTGGTGAACCAATATCTCTGGACAAATTCTTCCTTCAGTAATAGACTGTTTTAGCAATAAAACCAACATGTTGAAATTTTCTAGATGTCTAGATTTCCCCAATGGAAAATATATATGCTTCTAATCATTGATGATAGTCCAATTTTAGGAAAATGGAACCCAAAATATCCAAGTCTAGATAACTCTTCTGAGGCCAAGTAGATGATTTTTATTTTTACCTCTGTTTTCGGGTAGCTTCCAGCTCGGACACCACAGGATTGTAGCACATGGTAAAAAGAAATATTCATTTGTTCCTCATTCCTATGCCATTTTTGCACTTTGTTTTGCTTTTGGACGTTTTTGTCCTTTTGAGTCCTCCTCATGCCTTTCTTTCTGAATTTTATTCAAGCTCCTCTATCCATAGTGTCCTTTTGTGTGAGAGATGTATTTAATTTTCAGCTCACGGACGGAGAAGAACTTTTGGCAAATTTGTACTCATATGATTCAGTACTTTGTTTCAATACATATTGCTTTCTTAGGAGTTTTGACTCTTATTAGACTTTTGGCTTTCAATTCTTTTGGCATGGGATCATTTATATATAATAAACTGTTTACCCTGCTTCCTTTCCATGGGTCTTTTGATGTCTCCTCCCAAGACATTTTTAAGTGTGAGATGGATGGAGCCTCGAAATAGTATTCCATACCTTTTGATCTTTAGTTATTTTACAAGGATTAAGCAGGAATTCAATGTGTTCATAGCCATTTAGGAAAACCGCTAAACTAGAAGAAATTCTATCAGAGAAACAATAATACACAGTCTTATAATCAAGGATTTAGTTCATCCAGAACTCTAATGTTCTCCATGCAACCAAAATCTTGCTTCCTTTTATTGAAATCAAACAAAATCTAAACTAAAACCAAATAGGAATAAAGCAAATCAAAATAAACAACCAAAACAATTTATTTAAGTACAAAACAAGAAACAGACAATTAGGAAAAATAAGGTTTGAGAGCTAAACCATTAACTAGTAAGTTCTCTTCCCACCCCTGTAAATATTGCAATTTGTAGGTCGAGGGGCTAAGTTTTGCTGCAATCTGAAAAGGGCCTACCCATAACTGTTGAAACTTTGTATGCTTCCCCTTTTCATCATGCGGATGATCCCACTTAACAACCAAGTCACCCACTTCAAATTCCTTTGTTCCATCTTTGTGCTTATCAAACCACCGTTTCACTATTTCCTGCTGTTGCTTAAAACGTTCTTTGGCCCTGGATCTAGACTCTTCTGCCTTCAAAAGATTATAGATTCTAAGTTGCAGGATTTCGTTATCTGTGCCTCTAGACTCTTGAGCTATTATAGAATATGGTAGCATAATGTTAGGAGGAAGTATACCCTCTTTTCCATAAACAAGGGTATACGGTGACACACCTAAATAATTCTTGGGCATGACCCTATCAGCCCAAAGAGTGTTTGGTAGTGCTAAATGCCAACTTCTCTAGTTTTCTATGATAGTCTTTTTTAAGATCCTCATCAAATTCTTGTTTGTAGATTCTGCCAAACCATTTCCTTGCAGGTAGTAGTTGGCAGAATAATGCAACTTAATTCCCTTTTCATGAGAAAATGCAATTAATCTAATGGAATAAAAATAAGTAGCATGATAAAAAACCAGGGAAATTGGAACCCCAAACCTGGTCATAATATGATCCTGCAAGAAATCCATGACCACATCTTCACCGACTNTGGAATAAAAATAAGTAGCATGATAAAAAACCAGGGAAATTGGAACCCCAAACCTGGTCATAATATGATCCTGCAAGAAATCCATGACCACATCTTCACTGACTTTATGTAACAGAATGGCCTCCACCCATCTAGTGAAGTAGTCAATTGCCGTTAAAATATATTTGTGCTGTGAGGAAGAATTTGGTTTTATTTCTCCAATGATATCAATTCCCCACTACTAAAATGGTTCCGTTAACATTACAGGCTTCAATGGTCCTGCTGCTTTGGTTTGTCTTCCCCCACACCTCTGGCAGATATCACACTTCCTAACATGGGCATGAGCATCCTTGAACAATGTGGGCCAATAGTATCCGGCTCTGAGAATCTTGTGGGCTATCATATCTCCGGAA
>LPNX010353771.1:267939-285163 GCA_001517045.1 Pseudotsuga menziesii | reverse complement strand
TCTGAGCTTCCTTTTCCTTTTCCAAGTCTATTATTCTGTTGGAAATCTTTTGCATCATCTTTGCCATTCCTTTGAAATCATGTGATTGTTCCTCTTTAGGCTTAGTAAATAACAAAGCTTTCTTCCCAATAGTTTTCTCTCCTGACTACTCAGGATAATCTTCTATGCTTTCCTTTTCAAATTCTACTCTCTCTGCTTCTTCATAAGTCTCTACTAGCATAGATTTGGCTTTCATCTTGGAAAACATGGCCAAATTGGGCCCTAGGGCTGAAGTATAATATTCAATCAAAACTTTATCCAATGGCTTATCAGTTTCAGAAAAATTCTTAAGATGAGCTGAAAACCTTTGAGTAAATTTATGCACCTTCTCTTTTCTTTCTTTCTTTAACGCACATAAACCTTTCATTAGTGCTGCATGGGTCTTTTGGGCTACATATTTGCTTCTGAATATCCTTTCAAAATTATCCCAATCTAGGATTGAGTTTGCAGGTAGACCAAAATACCATGAGGCTGTTGCTCCTTTCAAGGTATGTGGAAAAAGTCTGCGGACTACATCTTCATGTTCTTCAACCCTTAATCCTTCTATGGCCAAGTAGAAACTTTGCAAATGGTCATCTACTAAAATTTTCTCACTTGGATCAAACTTGGGCAGCATCTTATCAAAAGCTTGAGGTAGGTCATGCAAAGGAGGTGTTAGGTTTAAAGGTGATCTGGCTTTCCAAGCAGGTGGTGGATTTGGTGTGTTAGGTGGATGATTTGCATTTATGCTTGCCATGAGTCTAGGCGGAGAGTGAGGTGGTGAATGTGTTAGTTTTTCAACATTAAGCTAGCATTATTAGGATCTTTAACTAAGAGAATAACAAGCACAACAATCAAACACAAGAGACAATGAACACAGTGTTTTTCCTCGGGGAAACCATAAAGGAGAAAACCCTGCAACTTCCTCAGAGATAGAATTAGCACCAAAATATAAAATCCCAAAATAGTAAGTGATATCCCGACATTAGTAATCTTCTTCTTGTCTAGACCCAGTGTCTTCTCCTTCCTCAACTATGCGCTACACTTGAGTGTGGATGAGTTGTGTGATAAATAGAGACTCCAGTTCTCTATTTATACTAATCTCGGCATGATTAAAACCCTACTAACGCCAACCTATACTAGGAGATTCTAATAACCCTAGTTCCCCAGAACTGTGGGGACTTTAACCCTTAGACAATCGAAGGGTTACCCACAATGACTTGACATGACTTGTTTACATAATATATCCTCTTGATCGGAACATCGGGGCATGACAACATGACTCAATTACATAATAGATACATCCTGGAATAAACATCAGGTTACAAGACATAAGATACATACTGAATACATTCCGAAGTTACAAATACATCAACACTCCCTCTTAACTAGGAAGGTATTCTCTCGACACAATTTTCAGCACTGGTCTTCTTCTCTGCATCAACTAGATCATCTCGTCATCTTCAAGTCTTCTTTAGTCTTCAGGTATTCTTTGTCTTCAAGTCTTCAATTCATCTTCTTCTTCAAGTCTTCTTAGTCTTCAAGTCTTCAATTCATCTTCTTTCTCTTTATCATGGGATCTGCATCATCATGACTACTGGCTCATCACTGTTGGATCATCACTCGATCTAGATCATTTTCAAGTCTGGATCATTTCATCTAGATCACTTGATCTGGATCATCGAGTCTGGATCATCATCACAACTGGATCATCATCAAGTCTGGATCATCTCATCTGGTTCATTTGATCTAGATCATCATCAAGTCTGGATCATCTCATCTAGATCACTTGATCTGGATCATCATCAAGTCTGGATCATCATCTCCTATCTCATAATGGTGCTATCTCAATTCTTCTCATCACAGGAAGTTCTAGAGAGTCAATCCTGTAGGCCTACCCTTCATGTAGGTCTTCATTAGCACTTATATCTGACACTTAAGTCAGAATGGCCCACCTAGCTCTTACATCTGACCACATCTTGTCAGAAAGGCACGCCTAGCACTCACATCCGACCTCATCTTGTCAGAAAGGCCCAGCACTCACATTTGACCTCATCTTGTCAAAAAGGCCCAGCACTCACATCGGACCTCATCTTGTCAGAAAGGATCAGTACTTATATTTGACCATGTGTAAACACATCGCATGGAAAAGGATCTACACTTACATCCAACCTCATGTTGTCAGAAAGGCACTGCACTTACATCCAACCCCATCTTTTCAGAAAGGCACAACACTCACATCTAACCATGTGTAAACAAATCGCACCAGAATGGCTCAACACTTATATCCAACCTCATCTTGTTGGAAAGGCTCTGCACTTAAATTTGACCATGTGTAAACACATCGCATCGAAAGGGAATGCACTCACATCTAATCATGGAGGAAATAATCCCAACATCGCATCAGAATGGCCCCCAGTCCCATACTGAGCTACCTGGTAACTGACCAGGTGCCTCCATTCCTAGAATGGTAGTTGCCCTTACATCTGACCTACTCGTCATAATAGCCAACACTCACATATAACATGGAAGGAACCTAATCCTTTAGCCATGACAGAATGGTTCAGCCCTTACATCTGATCAAGTGGGAACACATCCCTCTGTCACATCAGAATGGCTTCTCAGTCCTAGACTGAGTTTTCCTGGTAACTGACCAAGTGCCTCCATTCCTAGAATGGCAGTTGCCCTTACATCTATCCTACTCGACAGAATGGACAGCACTCATATCTGACATGGAAGGAACCAATCCTCTCACCATGACAGAATGGCTCAACCCTTACATCTAACCATGGAAGGAACCAATCCTCTCACCATGTCAGAATGGCTATGGGTCTCATCACTTTCTCTTGGAGGAAACCTTGATCTGGAGAACACCAAGCTTCTCCCTGAAGTACTCAAACTTCAGCCTAGCCAATGGATTCATCAATACATCAGCTATTTGTTCCTCCGTCGCAACATACTGGAGCTTCGCTGCTCCCCTCTGCACCATATCCCTGATATAGTGATACTTGATCTCGATATGCTTTGACTTGTCATGGAACACTGGATTCTCTGACAACTTCACGCAACTCTGGTTGTCACAATGTATACAAGTAGCATCTAACTGGATATCAAATGTATCATATAGTAGCTTCCACAGCCATACTGCCTCACAACTAGCTGAACAAGCTGTGACATACTCTGCTTCAGTTGTACTCAGTGCCACACGGGATTGCTTCCTGCTAAACCAAGAGATCACACCTGATCCCATACTGAAGCAACATCCTAAAGTGCTCTTCCTATCAATGGCACTACCTTCCCAATCTAAATCGACATAACCCTCTAGCTTAATCTTCTGATTCGCATCGTACTTAATCCCATAATCAACTGTGCCCCTCAGGTACCTCAGAATATGCTTTGCAGCAATCAAGTGAACATTTCTCGGATCTGTCAAGAACTAGCTCAAGGTGTTCACAGCAAAGAAAATCTCATGTTCGTCAGGTAATCATCTGACGATGCATCGTGGCATCAACCGTCTCTAACGAAGCATTACTCAATAGCTTCACATTCGGTGCCATAGGTGTGGCCATGGTCTTGCAGTCCATCATCCCAAATCTCTTCAGAATCTCTACTACATACTTCCCCTGTCCAAGGAACATTCCATCTGCACTCTACTACACCTCCATACCTAGGAAATAATGCATCATACCCAAGCCCTTCATCTCAAACTCGGCAGCAAGCTTTCTCTTCATATCAACAATCAACCCATCCATACCTGTCACAAATAGATCATCTACATACAGTAGAAGAATCATTGGGTTTCCATCTTCAACTTTGTAGTAAAGGTTGGAATCTACTTTACTCTTGGTAAAGCCCAAACTGGATAGAAAGCTGTCAATTCTACTGTACCATGTCCTGGGTGCCTGTTTCAAACTGTACATGGCTTTCTTCAATCTGCACACATGAGATTCCCTATCATGTGTCTCAAAACCGAGTGGCTGTTCTACATACACTTCCTCTTCCACTACGCCATTCAAGAAAGCAGTCTTGACATCCATCTAGTGTATCTTCCATTTCATCACTGCAGCTAGAGAAAGTACTGATCTAATGGAAGTTTATCTGGCTACAGGTGCAAAGGTTTCTTCATAATCTATTCCTTCTTTCTAAGAGAAACCTCGAGCCACAAATCTTGCCTTATATTCTTCAATGCTACCGTATGCAGCATGCTTGATCTTGTAGATCCATTTGGAAGTTACAACTGACTTCTCTTTTGGTCTTGGGACAACATTCCAAACATCATTCTTCATGATCGACTGATACTCTTTGATAATAGCATCCTTCCATTCTTTCCATTCTGCCGCTTCTTCATAACTGGAAGGTTCTTTATCAATGAAATCACATAGTAAATCTACACACCCGAAACAAGATGTGGTCCTCTTTCTTTCTCTGTGATTCTCTTCTGGAGCCCCATATCTTTCTGCACCTTAGATAAGTTCTCATACCCAATCAGGTTTCCTCTTGTGAGGATTCTTCTCCAGAGGTGGATCTACAGGTCTTTATGGTTCTTCAAATTCTCGATCTTCTTCTTGAATTTCTTCATTTATGGTTGTGTCATGAATTCTAGGTGCTTCTGCTTCTTTAGGTTCTTCAACAGGTCTCTTTTTAGATTTGTTGTAAGCTATGTCTTCATCAAATGTCACATCCCTGCTGATGTCAATCTTCTTGTATCCTGGGAAATATATTCTGTAAGCCTTCGATCTTTTAGAGTATCCCACAAATATACCCTTCTTTCCTGAAGGATCTAATTTTGTTCTCTTCTCTTTCGGAATGTGTATGTATATAGGACAGCCGAATATTCTAAGATGGCTGACTTCTGGTTTCTTGCTGGAGAAGAATTCTTCAGGAGTCTTGTTCTTGAGTACTCTATGTGGAGTATGATTTTGTACATACACCATTGTTTTGGCAACTTCCGCCCAAAGATGCATAGGAAGATCTTGATCATGAAGCATTGCTTTTGTAGATTCCATGATAGTTATGTTCTTTCGTTCCGCAATCCCATTCTATTGTGGATTATAAGGAGTAGACAAATCCCTCTTAATCCCTGATTCTTTACATAGCTCTTTGAATTCATTCGAAGTGAATTCTCCGCCATTATCTGATCGAAAGGTATTGATCTTCTTTTCAGTGTGATTCTCGATAATGCTTTGAATTCCTTGAATTTGCTAAATACTTCATCTTTATTCTTCATGAAGTAAACCCATGTCTCCCTAGAAAAATCATCAATAAAAGAAACATAATATGCATACCTGCTTAGTGAGTTTGATGACATAGGACCACATACATCGGACTGGATGATTTCCAAGATTCCTTTTGCTTTGCTTTCACTACTTGGAAATGTATTCTTTGTGTTCTTTCCTTTCACACATCCTTTGCAGACCCTGTCATGTTTTGCTTGCATTTCTGGAAGACCTTCAATAGCTTTTCTTGCAAGAGGTAGTGCTCTGTAATGAACATGTGCAAGCCTTTGATGCCAAAGTTCACTTGGCTCTACTGTGTCATGGACCAAGGCTTGTTCCAGATGGCCTTTCAATTTTGTACAATCCTCCTTCTTGTTCACTAATCACTACCGCATCATCGATAGTCTTTCCTTTTGGCCACATGATGAATTGACCATATATGAATGCAACCCTCATTCCTTTTGCATCCAATGCTGATATGGAGAGAAGGTTCTTCTTGAGTCCTGGCACAAACAATACTTCCTTCATTGTTAGAGACTTACCAGATTCTAGTTTATAGGAAGATTCCCTGCTACCTTTTATTAGATATTGGTAGTCATCTCCTAGCTTCTCCTTGTGAGGTGATTCATGTTCTGAAAGTCTCACAAAGGATTCCTTGAATCCATTCATATGCTTGGAGGCCCCACTATCAATAAGCCAATCATCACTTCCATGAGTAATGTTTCCCATGAGAGCGGAGATCAAAACATATTCATCCTCGCTTGAAGAATCTTCGCTTTCATATCTGGATCTCTTCTTGGATGGTTCATCATCCTTTGTAGCATGAGCATGATGTCTTCTCTTGCTTCCCTTCTTCTTGTGAGGGCTACTTTTGTTCTTAGGACAATCTCTACCAAAGTGTCCTTTTTCATCACAAGTATAGTGAATGAACTTAGACCTATCTCTAGGCTTTCTAGAGTTATTCCTGTGATGAGAGTACTTACTTCTGTGATGGTTGGATCTGGATTTCTTGGATTGTATTGTGAGAGCTTGATCTTCACTTCCCATCTTCTCTTCTTGAGCTTCTATCTGAGCCTCTTCTTGAGAACATTCTTCCCACAGTCTGCTAAACTTGACTAACTTCTTTCTAGCACAGATCCCTTGAATGAAAGAGTCCCATGTCCTAGGGAGACCATTCAAGGTGGTCATCACAATTTCTGCATTCTCCACTTCTTCATCTACTGCTTCCAATTGTTCCTTGTTCTGAGAAACCCTTGTGAAGTAAGATGAGATTGTCTCTGCATTCTGGATCTTCACATTCTTCAGTTGATTTCTTAGAGTCATCTTCCGGTTTATGTTCTTCCCTTCAAACAATTTGGTTAGGGCATCAAACATAGCTTTAGGTGTCTTGAGAGAGGACACTTGTGGGATAAGGTGATCCTTGATTGAATCAGCAATGATCCTCTTTTCCATAACCATATTCTTCTTATGTAAGGCTTTTGCCTCATCTCCCTCTAGAACTGGAACCTCTTCATGGATGTAGGAGTCTAACTCATTTTCTTCCAGGACCAGGGAGATCCTATACTTCCAGGCTCGGAAGTTATTAGCTCCCTCAAGCTTTTAATCAAGCTTGGTATGATGAGACATCTTAACTAAGAACCTCAAATGGAAATACAAAATATTTTAGATCTTACCAGGTTCAAGATGTCGGATCTGAAACTTAAGCTAAAATCCTGTAGTATTGGATTAGGAGCAAATTAGGGTTTTTCTTTTCTAGATTTCTGTCCACCCAAATGCCTTGAAATTTGTCCCTAAATTTGATTTTGGGGAGGAGATCAATCCAGGCCTGGGCTCACTGAAAAATTCCTCTTCTGTGAAAAGCCCTAATTTTTGGCAGTAGTGTCGGGTCCAAAACTAAAAAAGCTCAGAATTGGATTCTGCTTTGACAGAAAGATGCGCCCTAAGGAGGAGAGTTATTCCACCTTACTTTTACTGAAAATCTATGGAGGAAGATCCACAAACTAGGAAGCCCTAGTTCCCGTAGCTACACAGTGTCTTCTTCTCAGGTTAGCTCTGATACCATGTTAGTTTTTCAACATTAAGCTAGCTTTATTAGGATCTTTAACTAAGATAATAACAAGCACAGCAATCAAACACAAGAGACAATGAACACAGTGTTTTTCCTCGGGGAAACCATAAAAGAGAAAACCCCGCAACTTTCTCAGAGATAGAATCAGCACCAAAATAGAAAAGCCCAAAACAGTAAGTGATATCCCGACAGCAGTAATCTTCTTCTTGTCTAGCCCCAGTGTCTTCTCCTTCCTCAACTATGTGCTACACTTGAGTGTGGATGAGTTGTGTGATAAATAGAGACTCCAGTTCTCTATTTATACTAATCCCGGCATGACTAAAACCCTACTAGGGCCGACCTCTACTAGGAGAGTCTAATAACCCTAGTGCCCCGGAACTGCGGGGACTTTAACCCTTAAACAATCAGAGGGTTACCCATAATGACTTGACATTACTTTTTTACATAATAGATCCTCCCAATCGGAACATCGGGCTATGACAACATGACTCAATTACATAATAGATACATCCTGGAATAAACATCGAGTTACAAGACATAAGATACATAGATGAATACATTCCGAAGTTACAAATACATCAACAGAATGAACAGGAGTATGGACCAGTGTACCGTTAGGTGTATCAGGTCCTACTTGATTCAACGGTTGAACAACTTCCTGTAAAGTTGTTTCTACAAGTTCTTCCCAATCTCCAACTCACATAGATTCTTCCACTACCAGACGATCTTTCTTCTTGTACTCTCTTCTAGGTAAGTCAGGGATAATTGGTAATCCTCCAATATTCTTCACATAAGCCCTAGTGTGTCTTCTTAGATCATTAACAAATTCGTTGTTCATAGAATACAAATGTTCTTTCCACTTCTCTTCAGGATTTGGATTGGGAAATGGACTGCTTTCGAAACTATCACTGGAGTAATTTCGAGGAAATGGGTTTCCTCGGCCATCCATGCACTGGTGGCCCTCCTTCTAGCACCAGAAACTATTGAGGAATCAAGACACTGAGATCAGATAATGGTGGAGAATACACTTCAAAGGAATTTGAAGCATTATGTAAGGAGGAAGGAATCAAGAGGGAACTAACCACTCCCTATAATATCCAACAAAATGGTGTTGCGGAAAGAAAGAATAGAACTATCATGGAAGCAGTGAAGACCATGATTCATGACCAAGACCTCCCTATGAACCTATGGGATGAAGATGCAAGAATAGGTGTATATGTGCAAAATAGATTATCTCACAGCTATTGGATCCAAGACTCCTAAAGAAATGTATACCAGAAAGAACACTGAAGTATGCCATCTCAATATATTTGGTTGTCCAGTATATGTACATATTCCGAAAGAGAAGATAACCAAATTGGATCCTTCTGGTAAGAAGGGAATATTTGTGGGATACTGTGAAGTCTCCAAAGCCTTCAGGATATACATTTTAGGATTCCATCATATCGAAAGTAGTAGGGATGTAACATTCGATGAAGAGGCATCTCTTAAGAAATCTAGAAGGTGTCATCTTGAAGAAGTACATGAAGAAGATGTACCTCCTAGATGGACAAAAGTTGAACCAAATCCTAAAATAGTAGCATCAAAAGATCATGACATGCTAGAGCCTCAGGAGCCCCCTACTATGGATATCTCTCGAAAGAGAAAACCTGCTTGGGTAAGAGAAATCATACAAAAAAAGAAAGAAATGGAGCACCAGAAGGATCCACAAGAACCAACAAAATATCAAATCCATATTCCAATTATGTATATTTGATTTGTGACCTAGTAGATCAAGAACCCACCATCTATGAGGAAGTTGCACAGAAAAAAAATGGGTTGAAGAAATGACGGAAGAATACTAGTCGATCATCAATAATGATGTTTGGGATGTTGTTCCCAAACCAGAAAACAAGAGAGTGGTATCTTAGAAATGGTTCTACAAGATAAAACATGTTGTGGATGGAAGTATTGAAAAGTACAAAGTAATATTTGTGTCTAGAGGATTCTCTCAGAAAGACAGGATCGATTATGAAGATACATTTTCTCCAGTAGTAAGGTACACTTCCATCAGAACTATCATGGCACTTGCTTCCATGATGAAATGGCAATTACAAAAAATGGATGTAAAGATAGCCGTCCTTAATGGTTTGATTGAGGAAGAAGTTTACATCGAACAACTACAAGGATTTGAAGTCAAAGAAAGAGCGACTCATGTATGCAAGTTAAAAAAGGCTTTGTATGGACTGAAGCAAGCTCCTAGAGCTTGGTATGGAAGACTAGATAGCTTCTTGAAAAGCATGGGCTTTACCAGGAGTAAATTTGATCCTAATATTTCTATGAATATTATGGATGATGAACCAGTCATACTATTGTTGTATGTGGATGATCTATTTCTGTCTGGAAATGAGAAACAGATCAAGGATTGCAAGAAGAAGATAGATGAAGGATTCGAGATGAAAGATCTTGGATTGATGCATTACTTCCTAGGGCTGGAAGTGTGGCAGAGCCCAGAAGGAATATTTATGAATCAGGGAAAATATGCAGTAGAAATATTGAAAATATTTGATATGTTGGATTGTAAAGCCATGGCCACACCCATGGACACCAACTTAAAACTGTTGTCAAATGAGACATCCGAGCTAGTGGGCATGACTCACTATAGATAGATTATCGGGTAATTAATGTATCTGATGAACACAAGGCTAGATATATGCTTTGCTGTGAAAACCTTGAGTCAATATCTAGTTAAACCTATATGGTTTCACTTGATAGTTGTAAAGCATGTGATGAGGTACCTAAAAGGTACGATTGATCTGGGATTGTACTATGAGAGAGATCGTGACTACAATTTGTATGGGTATACGGATTTAGATTGGGAAGGAAGTGCCACAGACAGAAAGAGCACCTTAGGTGGATGTTATTGTCTGGGATCCACCATGATTTCATGGTTTAGTAAGAAACAGTCCAGTGTTGCTCTCAGTACAGCTAAAGCAGAGTACATTGTAGCTTGCTCCGCTTGTTGTGAAGTTATATGGCTTCAAAAGATGATGTCAGGAATATTTGACATGGAGGTGGACAACACATTAATTTTCTGTGACAATCATAGTTGTATAAATATGACATTAAATCTCGTGTTTCATGACAAATCGAAGCATATAGAAATCTGATATTTTTATATAAGGGATATGGTACAAAAGGGAGCCATCAAGCTCCAGTATGTGAGTATCGATGAGGAAGTTGTTGATGTACTGACCAAGCCTCTATCTCGAGTGAAGTTCGAATACTTCTGTGACAAGCTTGGTGTAGTTCAAAAGGACTTTCCTCGCAAGGAATAAAATTGATGGGACTACAAATCATGAAGGAATGGGACTTCTTCAAAAAGGAAGATCAGGTCGAAGACATGAACCCTCCTTGGACAAAGGGGGAGTAGGTTAATAATATGAAATTTCCTAGGAAAGGGGGAGTAATGATGAGACTGACATCAATGATGGATGATAGTGATGATGGTCTGACATTTGTTTGTGGATGATAGTGTCCTCTCTTGAGGATGGAAGGTATAACACTATGTGCATGAGAGTGGTCCTTACTAGTTAAAGGATGACCCTATAAGATGTTACTCTCGCATGGAGAAGTACTCACATTCAGTTGTAAATATCATAGATTAAACACTCGCTCGTGAGTGATCCTAACCTCAGTGGTCTAGATGCTATACAATGAGTCCTCATGGACGACAGGACTGACATTGTGTATGCAGTCGAGATCTACCTTGCAGACTATACTCTTGTATGGAGAGTATGCCTACATTCATATGTAGATGCCATAGAATAACACTCACTTGGGAGTGGTACTAACCTCAGCAGTATGGATTCTCTATGATGAGTCCTCACGGACGACGTAGTATAACACTCACTTGGTAGTGGTCCTACCCTATATGGTATGGATGTTCTACGATGGGATGACATTGTGCATGTGGTTGAGATATGCTCTGCAGACAACACTCTTTATTGGAAGAGTATGCCTGCATGCAAGTGTAGATACCGTAGTATAACACTCACTTGGGAGTGGTACTAACCTATGTGGTATGGATGGTCTACGATGAGTCCTCATGGATAACAGGGATAGCACTGGATGCGGTCGAGATCTACAATTATTTGTAGATGATCCAGTTGATCAATTTCATGGATCATGCTAATGGAGGATCACATCATCCTTGGACTTATGTCCTAAAGTGATCGGGAATGATCATCCAGCAAATAGATCATGTGTACTACAGTTCGCATGGCAGTGAAGGATCAAGTAGATCGAAGTACAATAGCGAAGGGTTAAGTAGATTAAAGTACTGCTAAAAAGGATCGAAAGGATTAAAGCACTATTTCAAAAGGATCAAAAGGATCGAAGTGTTGCTACAAGGGATCAAGAAGATCAAAAGGCTACTATAGAAGATATAAGTGTTGCTGTAAAGGATCGAGAAGATCGAAGTACTGCTGCAAAGGATCAAGAAGATCGAAGTGCTGCTGCAAAGGATCGAGAAGATCGAAGTGCTACTGCAAAGGATCAAGAATATCAAAGTTTTGTTGCAAAGGATCGAGAAGATTGAAGTGTTGCTGCAAAGGATCAAGAAGATCAAAGTGTTGCTGCAAAGGATCAAAGTACTGCAAAGGATCTAGAATATCGAAGTGCTGGTATGAAGAATCAAATGATCAAAGTGTTGCTGCAAAAAGGATCAAGTGATCATGTGATGCAAAATATGAAGAGTAACTGTTCCAGTTACTGATTATGAAAAACTTTTTATGACGTATAGATGTATTACCTCGATGTACTGTTGTAATTGTCTCTTTGTTCTCTTATGGTATGTGATTATATTGTCAATAGATTAACCTTCTCATTAAGGTGAAGTGTTGAAATATTGTAACTTCAAAGTATATTCTAAATGTATTTTACTGATGTAACCCAAGGGAGTTGTTATTATTCCTCGAACAGGGTGTTACTATTTTATTTGGTCATCATAGAGTCATGAGGTAAAGCCTCCTCTTGTGTTGGGTCTTTAGTATCCTAATAAATAATATAATATATTGTTTTGAGTCTTCCTAGGTGAAGTTGTCCCAGACAGTTTAGTGGGGCCGACTTGTCTAGTGTAAAGTTCAGTTGACTCATTGTGTATAAATAGAGGAGTTGTGGTTCTTATTTGAACATATAATCACTCACTTTTGTAGCACATAGGAGAGAGAGAGAGAGAGAGAGAGAGAGAGAGAGAGAGAGAGAGAATAGAAGGAGAACCACTTATACTATGAAACGAGAACTCGACATAGTTCTCGTTTTTCTCTCTCCTAATTTTAGTAGCTATTTTTACCTCCATTTAAAAAATGGTTGATACCAGTATCACACATTTTTATTTCAAGGCATTTTTTGGGCCTTCCAATCATCTTTGTCGTAAAATATTATTACTTTCTATTTTCAAGTGTAATTTTTAGACATTTAACAAAATAATATACATTTAGAAGCAATTTATATTGAAAAACATATACATTTTGCAATTTTTTCTTTAAAATAAGACATTTTTATAGGCAAAATAAGACTATTTTATTGACAAAATTCTAAGAAATTATAGAAAATAAAGACATTTACAGCCATTTTCAATGGATTTTCATAGATTTTTTGTTTATAAATGATATTATTTCCCACTGTATTCCAAAATGTTACGATTCACATAAATTGATTGAAAACTATACCATATATTTGTAAATAACATATTAAAAACAATATATATAGAAATTTTATTTCTAAAATAAAATCTGAAAGTCAAAACAGTACTAATATATCTTATCAAAAAGTTGTCAAATTTAACATTTTCTTCAAGATTAAACTAATCAACAATATCATGGAGGCCAAATTCTTCATCGAAATTGGAATTTTCTGGAGCTTGGCTTTCCTCAAGGACATCAATGTCCTCTTCCATTTGGTCTTCTATGTCTCCAATATTCCCAAAGTGCTCCTTTCCAAACATCCCTCCTAATGGGGTTTGAGTCTCTTTTGACATCTTCGCCACAAGTATTTCACTAAAATCTCCTTTCTTCAAACCAACTTCTTGCAATTCATCTGGAAAAAATTGAATAGCATTAATTATTTGTTTGATGTAATTGCATTGTAGTGGATCATTATCAATGAATATGAAATTTCTTCCTTTTTGTAAGGAGCATCCTATTGTTGTACATAATCACCAAAACCAAAAAACTAGTTAAGACAAATAGCATAAAGAAGCATACTTTAAAAAAAATTAATGAATAATAAAAAAACCAATAAAACTTGAAATATGTTTCCATATGTAATATCTGAAATTTGACTTGAACCTGAGAACAAATCTAAGACCCAATCTCCTTATATTGAAAATGCATCTATGAGATAATTAATCAACGCTTGTAGCTTTTGACATATGTTTACAGTCACTCCTTTCAAATCCATTTCATCATTTGTCAAGTTTTTAACGAAGTATTATAAGCCAACATCTGACTATATTTTCCTTCACACTTTTCATTGATTAAAAGAGATTTATAAGTCTCATCTTTTGTCCAAATTGCAATATGTATGTTTTCAATATGATTCAAAATGGACAGCTGCAAATATTAAGCTTTTACTTGTAACAAAAAAAATTTAACTTATCAATAAATATAATTGATTTATAAATTCAATAACTTGATAATATAGTGCAAATATATTACCAATAAAGTTGCTTCCTTGTTTTTAATTTACCCTTGAAAGATGTTGGTTGTGATGATCTACTATGGATATGCCACATTGCAATGTTCTTTTATGTATAATTATGTGTGACAATTATGCATATGAACAATTATGTTGCATTACAATGTGGTATTCTTGAAGCATTATGTTGGATTGGAACATCTTAATATGGTTATGAAACATTTTAGTGTGCTTGATTGTGGCTTGAGTATGCTGACCATGGTTGCATTGTTCAACACATTCACCTAAGATTAACCATGATAAAAAATGGTTAACTATGATTGACCACCATAAGTAATGAAATCTTAATTTTATGCCATATAACCACATTTAAACAATAATAATGTAAAAATAAAGTTTCTATATTATTTCAAGGGAGTTAAAAAGTAATACTTTTATAAGATTATGTTTGAGATGGATAATAAACCTTGTAAAAAAAATAGTTGCAACAACATTAATATTAATATGAGAAATAAAAACACAAATAGTAGAGTAAAGAAAATAATAAAATACACATGGGACCATTAAAAGCACTAACATGATATATTAAAAAATAAACCAAACAAAAAATATTCAAGGTTGTAACTCTATTTTAAGTGATCATAAATTATTCAAAATCTTACAAAACCATGTAATAAATCATGCAAATCATATTTTTGGAAGGCACCTTGACCTTTGAAGGTGAATTTAATTTTAAGGAGCTAATGTTTATGTACATTTTTATGGGTTAAGACCTTTTTTGATTAGTAGGTACCATATTTTGTAAAGTTTTTTTTGATGAAAAAATATTTTTATAGTATAAGGAAAATATTTAGATATTTAAAAGGTGTAAGTGTAAAGTTGTATGGGTTGTGTTATTGGATTGTTATTAAAGAGTAATTACTCATTTTAATTTTAAAGTTGAGTGATAGACATTATATTTTGGTTAATTCTTAATTAATTGTATATTTTAAAAATCTATTTTTATGGCTTATTTGAACTTACTCTCTAAAAACCACTATACATCAAGCAATAAATTCATTAATAATGTTATTAGTTGTGTAACATAGGAGGCATGGCTACATCTAACCACTCTTTGATTGAAAGTCATTATTCACTTCACCTGAACATGGATCCCACTAATCACTATCCCATTCCATATAATTTATGAATCAATACAATATCATCCCATTCCATATGTTTTATGGATCCCACTAATCACTATCCCATTCCATATAATATATGAACCAATACAATATCATCCCATTCCATATGTTTTATGAATTCATATAGAAACATTATATTCAAAAAAAATTATAAAAAATTAACCTTCCTAAATAGGTTTCCTCCACGACGTGCTCCCTCTGCCTCCACCTCTGCTTCCCTTCCTTCCCCACCTCCGCCTCCGCCTTCCTCCCTTCCTTCCCCCACCTCCACCTCCCACCTAGTGCCACCTCCACCTGTTCCTTCTCCTTCTTCCCATCCTCCCACCTAATGCGAGGCTCCCTTCCTTAGGCGATCCTCTATCTCCTCTTCCTTTTGCCTCCACCTTCCACCACCTCCTCCTCCCTGGCATTAAGGGGAGCGTCGCTTCCTTTCCCGCCAAAGGACCGCCCCTTACTGATGGCCCGATTCTGAGAATCGCGCCTCCAGTAAGGGGCGGCCCTTTGCTGCCCAAGAGAGAAGCGCACCCCTCCTCCACTGCCTCTTCTTTCCACCTCCTCCGCCCTAAAATTAAGGCCGCCTCCATGGCCTTTTCCTTTCACCTCCTCCGCCCTGGCATTAAGAAGAGCGTCACTCCCTTGGCTGGCAAAGCGTCACCCCATACTAGTGGCACGATTCTCAGAATCGCACTGCCAATAAAGGGCATCCCTTTGTCAGCCAGTAAGGGGCATCCCTTTGTCGGCCAAGGGAGCCGCGATCCCCTTAATGCCAGGGCAGAGGAGATGCAAGGAAGAGGTCATGGAGGAGGAGGGCCGCACAAGGGCTAGGGAGGCAAACCAAGCTGTAGATCCAGACGAATATGATAGAGAGAATTAATTGATCATAATTTGAATCCATATGGACGCAGAAAAATGCACCCAGGTCTATTCCTTCTTACCTGTGCCAAGGTATCGACCGACTACTCAAACTTCACGAAACCAAGAAATCCTATGTAGATAGATGTATAAATTTGATCTTGTTAGAGCGGTGAATAATGGTAGCTACCTTGATTATAAGTATATTATACAGTCTCGTGTTAAGTAAGCATCAATAAAGGGCCCGCACAATTTCATGGAGCATTGTCCACATCATAGTTTCTTAGCATGTCGGGGTAGAAATTACGATGCATATGCAGTTACAATTGCCTGCAATCAAACTGGTGGCTTTGAAATAAGTCATTTATTTTTGCGGCTTCAAGGCATCCTACTAATTGTTATATTTCGGCTCATTATATTATTCCAACTTCTAAGCATCGGATATTCGGATTTATAGTGCATCACAATATTCACAACTTCACAACATTAATGGATGTAAGGGTCTCCTGCGACAATGTCCAGAGCTAGCGAAGCTGTCAAGGCAGGAAGTCCGTGCGGATTATTGCCTCTGGAAACATAGATAGCAAGATTAGTTTGTAAGTCACAAAATTTCCAAATTCAAACGATCAAGAGAAGGGCTATTGTTAAAGTCATTTCCGAACACTCTGTGTACCAAGAAAAACTTCTCAGGATCGTGTTATCGTTTATGGATCTGAAACTTTCCATTGATCAACATTAAATAAGAAGCGGAATATATACAGCAAATTCGTAATACCTTGTTCCATCTTGACAGCCTGAGTTGGATTCCAAACACCTCTGTCACTGCTGCTCCTTTCCAGCGACGTATTGAAGAAACCTAGCATAGAACAGAAAGCGGTTTCTCTCTCTTACCCTGTACCAATGCGTTCCTTCAGCTTATTTGATGGGTATTCTGAAAGGATCATTTATAGGCAGAGAGAGGACCGGTTTCCCCATGACATTCATTCTCCACCTGTCCATCGGAGTAGGAGAAATAGAAACGGCTGCCAAGAACCCGTCTCTTCATATGGACAACATAAAACTGAATTTTCTAAATTTAGTCTTACATTCTCCCACTTGGCACATATGATAACTTAATGTTAGAGTTTATCAAAGTATACATTAGGTGCGCCATAAGTCACATTCATCTTGGTTTTTAGTTTGGTCATCATAATACTATAATTAAACGA
>LPNX010353771.1:207324-263739 GCA_001517045.1 Pseudotsuga menziesii | reverse complement strand
TTCAGTCATCATTTACTATGGCAAAGAAAGCATTTTAATGTGACAGAGAAATTTAATAAAATATCAGATCTTAATTGTCCCATTATGCCATATAACAGCTAAGCTCACTACAGAAATTTATTGAACACAAAAACAAGGAATCATCAGAATCAATACAAGATTAGTACCCAAACCATGAATCGTCAGAATAAATACAAGATTGCTACCCCCAGGAATCATCAGAAATAATACAATGGCCAAAAAAAGTCCACGCGGCACGTACAGGGATAGAAACAAACACTGTAGCAGGGGTAGTAAGCAACGCCCAATTAATATGAGGATTGTGCATAGATTATAAGACACTGATGCTGCATCCAATGACTAGTATACAACCAGTAAATTAATTATTAATATCAAATTTATTAACCAGTTAATACGTCTGTTTTTCATTTTTCTTTCTATAGTAATTAATTCATAGTTCTGATCAATTAACCCTTAAATTCAGATAAAAGTGACAAACCATTATACTTTCATACCTTTCACAGGGAATCGACCACAGGTTCTCCCCAGCTTTGGGCTGAGCAGAACAAATATTGAAACCACTTGCAAATCGAACGAAACCAGCGGATTTGAGAAAATGCAATTTCGATCCAGGAGAGAATATATTGAACGGAAAACCGTAGTCAATATATGAACGGAAAACCATAGGGAAAATAGTAAAACGTTTGGCTCGAGACAGTAATGGGCGGCCCACGCAACTAATAATAAACTGCAGAACCCTTGAAATGCCAAAACCCCGGCAGCGAACGCCCAAATATTTTAAAGCCCTTATCCATTCTTGTTCCACAAAAAAAAATTAAAAAAAATAAAGAACAGGGTGAGAAGGTTTCGATAAACCCTAGCTGAGCGTACACACAAATCAAAGAAGCAGAACGAGATTGCATTCGATCAAAGGAAGGTTTAAAAACTCAGGGCTCTGATACCAATGTGATCGTTTATAGATCTGAAACTTTCCATTGATCAACATTAAATAAGCAGCGGAATATATACAGCGAATTTGTAATACCTTGTTCCATCTTGACAGCCTGAGTTGGATTCCAGACACCTCTGTCACTGCTGCCCCTTTCCAGCGACGTATTGAAGAAACCTAGCACAGAACAGAAAGCGGTTTCTCTCTCTTACCCTGGACCAATGCGTTCCTTCAGCTTATTTGATGGGTATTCTGAAAGGATCATTTATAGGCAGAGAGAGGACCGGTTTCCCCATGACATTCATTCTCCACCTGTCCATCGGAGTAGGAGAAATAGAAATGGCTGCCAAGAACCCGTCTCTTCATATGGACAACGTAAAACTGAATTTTCTAAATTTAGTCTTACAGATCGCCTACTGAAAAATATGGAGCGAGCACGCATTTTTCTAAACATTTCTTTCGGTTGATCTTGCAAGCACCGTTGGGAAATGCGAACGGTGCTGTATCCGGCTTCTCAACAAACAATATGGAACTTGTTCAACTACAAAACAATTCCACACTAAATATGTTCTGTTGGCATAGTTTTGTTAAACAGAATGGAACATAATAATTTCCGTTGCTGTGTGCAGCAAAACAGAATAATTGTTCACAAGATGGTAGGAAGAACATCGGAATTATAGACAACTGGAAAGCGTCGTTGAGGTACAATAGTTACGTGAAAAATGTGCACATTTTTTTTCTTCTTCTGTGAATCGATGTCCACTAATTTTTTATCCGAAATCCATGTCCACTGGAGACCTTGTTGGAATTTGGAAACAAACATGTAAATTCGATGATTCGATGATTCTCCAAACCTGTCTTAACCTTATGATTATTTAAAAAGTATTTGATATTTACATCCGTACAAAGTATTTGATATTAAAGAGTATTTAATAAATACTTTTCAAATATTTTTTAAGAAAGTTCTTGTTGTTGGTCATTTGAATTTTGGTACCATTTCTTGTTCCTTCGGAAATAAGTTTTGTTTCGGAAATAAGTTTGGTGTCTTAGTGTATATGTTTTTGTTTTCATAAATTAATAATAAATAAGTATAAAATGTTTTTGTTTTTATAAATTAAAAATAAATAAGTATAAAATGTTTTCGTTTTTATAAAATAATAAAAAATAAGTATAAAATGTTTTTGTTTTTATACATCAATAATAAATAAGTATACAAATTTTAATAATAAAAGTAAATAACAAATAATTTATTTGTTTGTTTGTTTTGTGACACTTCACTTGTCATTTATCATTATCCATAACAAAAAATTAAATAACTATATTACTACTTACAAGTTATGTTATAATGTCCCATTATATATTACTTAATAAGTTGTGTTATAATTAATGTGTTATTTCTTAATTGCGTCAAGAGGCGCTCTACAGCCCAGTATGGGGGAGATCTTGTAACGTGATGTAACGTTAGTAACGTTTGTCGGCAAAAAATAATAGTGATAGTGAATATTATGGGAGAGATTTTGTAACACAATAAAAAATAATATAACTTTCGTAAGGTTATTTTTATTAATAAAAAATAAATTTTCTAATAAGACAAAATAAATGTTGGCCACAAAAACAATCTAATATGGGGGGCCTTGCATATGGTTTTAAAACCATGTGTGGAGAAATGATGCAATGTTCCTTCCTAACAAAATAAAAAATATTATATGTCCACCATAAATAATATTAAATATTAATAATAATAAAATTATATGTGGACCTTAAATAAAAAAACATGTCTTTTGATTTGAATCAAATCAATGGATACCTAAGAAGAGGTTTACACCTAGAGAGATTTGATCCATCTCGACGCTTGATAGAGCCTGGAATTTGGATCTACGTTGGTTTTATTTAAGTTGTATACTTTATTAGAAAAAGTTATGTTACAATGTCTCACCATATATTACTTAGTAAGTTGTGTTATAATTAATGTGTTACCCCTTAATTTTATTTAAGTTGTATACTCTCTTAGAACTCTCCTACCCTATGTTACTTACCCAATTGGGTTATAGTTAATGTTTTACTTCTTTTAATATAACTTCAAAAGCTTGTAAGCTTGTAGAATTTAAATTTTATATTTTTCTATAACCTAGTCACTGTATGCTAGTTACTATGTTTTACTTAGAATGATTGACATGATTTAAGACTCTATTTGTTTTTTTAAAGAATGAAACAAATTAAAAGGATTAATTTTTTTTACTAAATTTATGTTAAATTATTGTCTTTGTAATGTTCAAAAATGTTGCGAGATGGGAGTCTCCTAAACCAAGATGTAGATGACCCATATTCTTCTCTATTATCAATAGGTGCTTCTGATGGGGTGTCAAAATCCATGGAGGAATTTGAATAACTTCAAATGAAACATTTTAGATGTTTTTTATTAGTATGATGTTTGTAATTGGAACTCTAAAGGAGATTTTGAATATTTATATGAATCATTTGTTCTTGTATGGTCTAATATATGATTTCATTATGAATCACATCATAATTTCTTATATTTTATATGGTTAGAGTGGTGAAAGTATTTTTGTTTGTTTAAAATATGCAAGTTTCAAAAATGCTGTAATTTATCTTTTGGAGAAAAAAAAATTTCCAATTTAGAGGTCGATTTTAAAGTTTTTGTAAACAACAATACGAGATGTTTAGGCCATGGCACTATTTTTAACCCTAAAAAAAAAACATGTATACTAGTATCAACACTTTTCTATTTGGGGGTGTTTTGGTGTTTTTTTGCAAAAATCATCATTTTTATGCCTAGAGTTCTCGTTCTTAATATAAAGTTCTTGTTTCATAGTATAAGTGGTTGGAAGAGAACACTTATTTTTGGGTTTGTCTTTTATACATCTTATACAAAGGAAGTTTTGTTGGGTTTTCTTCCCCTTGAAGGTTTCCATTGTGTCTATATTATGATTGTGTTTCTATCATTGATTCTTGATATGTTGTTGCTGTTATTTTTGAATTGAATACTATTGAATCTAGTCTAGCATATTAAATCTTAACACTTTGTCGCTTATAAATTTTTACCGAGCAACAACCGTTTCCCTACATTGGATCAATACAATTTTTGGTTATATAATGGAAGAATAGGTAAGCTAATCACTTGAATGAAATATATTGAATGATTCAAATGACAGTGCACTTCAAAATGTACACAGGAAAGCAATTAATAGAGAATCTTTGATAAAGGTACCACAGTAAAGAATGGACAAAAAATAGAAGATATAGTGGATGGTTAGGGGATCTTTACATTCAAATCTATACAAAAGTGGGTTTTTTAATTATATCGAGTTTTGTTGGATTTTAAATGTTATTGAGTTTACCATGTTTTTATAAAATTTACATCGGATCAATTCATTTTTGAGCTGGCCATCGAGATTGTGAGACGACTCAATGCATTTCAATGGTTTTTATATCTTTCCTTGTTTTTTGGCTTTCCAAAATTTCAGTTTATCCTTGTGATATTGAAATTTTGTTTTTTCCCTCGTTTTGTGTTAAGTGATGATGGTTCAATTTTTAGGGTTTGCAGATATATGTTGGGTTGTTTGAGGTCATTGTTACTATAGCCCAATTAACTTATTTGGACTTTGAATAGAAGAAGGATTACATGACCTCTTATTTGGATTTGAACTGGAATAAGAGGGTAGACCCACTCATAGGTTTTGTTGAGATGGGTTGTCCTACAGAGGATTTCCACTGGGTTCTATCCAATGCTGTAAAAATTGACAATGGTCCTAAGAATTATTATTCAAAAAAAATGGGAGAAGTTGAAAATTGGAACGAAAATCACTTTTTTGTCTGAATTGTATATATTTCATTATTGTTTTGTTCTGCCTTATTTTCCAATAAAAAAATGAATGGAAATCAAAACATACATTTTCTTGTCTTTTGGATCTTGGACCTTATTCAAGAGTGTCTTCCACCTGAACTGCTATTACTTATTCCAGTCTTTCTTATCAGAGAGAGGACCTTCAAGGGCCACAAATTTCTTAAACAAAAAAGTTTCATGAAAGTCCTATTCTTTACAAAACATTTAACCTATCATGAATTAAGTTTTCCTCTTCTGATAGAAAAATAGACCAATTGAAAATAAGCCTTGACTTCTTTCCCCTCATATTCTTTCTCAGTCAAAGTTACCTCCTACAAAGAAAGAGGGGATTTTTTTGTTCTCATGTATTGGTAGTTAATCAACAGTTTTGGAAGTAGTGGTGCTAACACTGTAACACCCCGTTTTTGACCCCATGGTATTAAATAGTATATGATGTAAATATTGTATTAAATCATGGTGTGGAGCTCAAGGAAAAGGCCCCACCATGGATTTAGTGTCTTATGTATCGGAGATTAAAATCTATGCTGATGGTTTATGTGCTAGCCAACCACAACGTGTTTGAGACACCATGTAAAATGCTACATTAATAAAATACCCCTAGCTACGCATCGCAATGTTAAACAGATGGGGTCATGGTTTCACAACGATTAGGGAGGGGGAATTATTCAAACATTTGATCCTATGGTAAAAAGGCCAAATGTCAAAGGGAAAACCCATCAAGTTGTCAACCACCCTTTTTGTCTTTTATGCCCAATCATCTAAAATTGGTGAAGGAAGTTATTACCTTGGGATGGGAAAAGTATGGAGGTCAAATTTGAATTTGGGGAGCTACCCATTTTTGGAAAACATTTTCTTGTATTCTTGGGAAAGTATATGCTGGGAAATGCCTTCCCAAACCATTATTCACGCATGTGTTTTCTTCCTCACGCAGCTGGATATAGTTGAGGCATTCTCCCTCACGTTTTCGTTGTTTCTTTCATTTTTCCCAAGGTTGGGAATTTGATTTGGGCAATGCTCAGTGGTTGGGATCCTCCCTGGGCATTTTTGTTATGGTTTTCCTCATTTCCGTAGCTAGGAAATTCTGTTTTTGTTCTGTTCAATGAATGTGCAAAAGTGATTCACATTTTGGGGGTTTCAAGAGGTCGTTTTTGGGCTTCCTCAGGAAGTTGAGCTTGTTGGGTGTTTTCCCCATGATTTCATGATGTTTTCCTCACCGTTCCATGCCCATAAATTTATTTTTTTGTTTCTCAATGGTTAGGGAACCAAGATCTCCCGATTTGGGTGTGAATGATGGTTGCTTTTGCTTCAACAAGGCTTAGGGACGTTTTCTGAGTTCAAATTTCGACTTGGGGGTTTGTGGTGGTCGAATGGCCTCCCCAACTTGCAAAAACATTTTCTGAAAATGTATTTTCCCTTGTAGGGTTGTTTCCCCTCAACCATTTTGTTTTGGTTTCCCATGTACATTTTGAGAATACCCATCTGTTAAATGGTTGTCTGTGCTTGATTAGCATGTTGGCTTGGTTGGGTAAGTCCAAGGATCTATATGTTAATGGATGGACTATGTGTTGAGGTAAATTTGCTTGGCTAAGTAAGTCCAAGGGACCCATGTGTCATTGGTTAGTTTCCCTAGCAACCTGAAAAACCCAACTACTTATTGGCTTGGTTGGACAGTCTATGAAACCCAACAGTGCATTGGCTTGACTGTGGATGTACAGTTTTGGATATGAGTGAGCCTGTTGTTCCCTAGTGCCTTGTGGAATCATGCCCAGCTCGAGGATGGCAATGATGCTGAGAGAATGATGAGCACACTAGCGTATGGTTGGGTGGAACGTTGAAGCAACTGAGCTAGTTGTGGGATAAGCTTATTTCAAGATAAGTATTCTTGTGTATTTTATCTCTGCATTTGTACTTTCTTATGAATTATTATGAACAGGTTGAATGCTTGAATGGATTTTATTGCTTCCTCTATATATTTCATGTTTTATACTTAATGCATGTTAATGATTTATGCATTTGTTGTGTTTTTAATCCAATGCATGTTTATGTTTTTATGTTCATGGGGCTATTTTTCTCGTTTGACAGCAACAGTGTGTTGGCTGCATCCTCTCCATCGTTGGGATGAAGGGTGGGGATGCGATAACTTGGTATCAGAGCATTAGGTTGCATTATTGGGCCTCTATGGGCCAAGGAAATTAGTTGATAGATGTGAGGGTAAATTTTGTTGAATACGGGCCAATAGAGAAAAGATAGAAATTTTTCTAAGTATGGGATGTCAAATGAATTGGGCTAAGCCTATCCGATACGCCGGATCCCTTCACCAGAAGAGAGTCAATGTAGCGGCTAGAATGTACGAAGTGGGAACAACAGTGACAAGATAGAGATAGAACCAATCCTTCGGCAAGGAAATGACGTCCAGAGTCAGTACGTCAACGAGGGAAAAAGGACTATTTCATCGACGAGCAACAGATGGAAACTGAAGATCAAGCCGCAGCGGCCGCTAGCAAAGGAAGTGTTGACCCACTGCGTGATGGGAAAATAAGGAAAAGGGCTGCAATGGTGGTCAAGATTCCCAGAAGTGAGATGACACATGTGTGGCAGAAGGAAGTTGGAGTTTAGGCCGCAAAAGAAAATTTTGTGAAATTTTTCTAAGTATAGAAAAATCAGAGAAACCTTCTTGATGCATGGCGGTGGGAGACATCTAGGGATGGAGCTGCAATGGCGGCTAAGAGTGGAAAATAGCATTGATTCCCATCGGATGGATCGAGCTAACGTAGCAGGTAGAAAGCTAGCAATTCTCCAGTAAAGAGACAGCTAGAAAAATATGTGGGAGTCGCTGCAACTGGTGAAACTTAAGGTTCGAGCCGACACATGCAGTGGGAAAAATATGAGGATCAAGCTGACGTAGCTACGACTAGAAAAAGAAGAACGAGCCGTAACGGCAGCTGGAAACTGAAATTCGAGCCACAACGGCGGTGGAATAGAAAGGAAGATTGAGTCACTATGGCGGCAGGTGAGAAGGAAAGAAGGAGCTACTACGCAGTGGAGAAGGAAAGAAGATGGAACCGCTATGAGATAGAGAAGAAAGAAAGAATGAAGCCTCTACGGCGGATGAAATATGAGGATCAAGCTGATCTGGTGGGTGAAATTCTAAAAAAAATTCGATGCAGCAAGTGAAAATTTTGAAATTTTTTCTGAAACAAAGGAATTCAGCAGGGTTTTTTAGTAAGATCTGCAGGGCTAGAAAGATGAAAAATGGAAGCCTGCTTTTGCACCAAATTGCATGAAATCGAAGTATTTACTAAAAAAAAATGAGGGAACTACCCTTGACCTGCCCTGCATTAGTGCAAGGAAGCCACAAGGGGACAAACCCCCTTGACCCCTATCATCCCCTTGAGACAGTCAGTTGAGGATGATAAGAAGATGAAGGAAGAAAAAGAAATGTACAAGGACATTTCTGTAAAGCAGAACGTCATTCTGTAGAAATGAAGGGACACCATATGAAGATAGCATTAAAGCACATTTAGATGGTGTATACATGCAGGTTGAGAAGCATGGGATGGATGCTTGACCAAAGATAGAATTAGACCATTGATAAGGTAATATGTTCATTGTTGTGAGAAGAACATAACCTCATCTTATAAAAGATGGTATAGAAGAAGGAATAGTTGAACGCCTCATGAAATCTTGGGAGGGCTTAGACCAACAGAAGAATGTGTTGTTAAGAGGGTCAATGGGAGAAAACAAATTCAATGTTTTAACATTGATTTATTATGTATATTTGCAGGAATAACATGTGAATGAACCTTTTAAGGTTTCCCCATGGGTAAATGAAGAAGTAAGGGAAGACACTTGCATACTTTGATAATAGTGTTGATGAGCAGACTATTTCTGTTTGATTGACCCTGGATCTTCTCAGAGCTATATCACCCCTGGACTTGTGAGATGTACACTTTGAAGAATTCAAAGCATAGAATATCATCGTCAGTTCAACTAGCCATTGGAACCAGAAGAAGGTCGATGGGGTGGTAATGAAATGTCCATTGGTCATGGATAGGTTAGCCACCTGTGCAAATCTGAATGTTCTTCCACCTGAATTATATGATGTCCTCATTGGAATGGATTGGTTAGAAACACATAGAGAAAAAGGCTTGATTGTTACAACAAGACCTTTTACGTGCTTAAATGAAGAAGGCAACCTAAGGGTTGTGAAAGGCGTTCTAAAAGTGACCTCTAGTAGGCAGAGTACAACAAAGCAGCTGAAGAAGTTACGTGGGAAAGGTTACAAAGTGTTGGTAGCTCATGTTTTGGAGGTAGTCAAGAATGATACTCCTAGGTGGGAGGGATTTCATATGTTACAGGAATTCAGGAATGTTTTCCGGATAAAGTTCCTTGGCTTCCTCCAATGAAAGAAGCTGATCTCACAAGTTGAATTCATGCCAGGAGATGCACCAATGTCCAAGACACCCTCCAAGGTGAGTACACTAGACTTTCTGGAGTTGGTGATGCAACTGAATGAGTTGTGGGAAAAGAAGAATGCCAAACCAAGTGTGTTCTAGTGGGGAGCACCAGTTTGTTTTGAGTAAGAGAATGATGATACACTCTGAGTGTGTATTGGTTCAGGCAGTTGAAGAGGGTAGTCACTGTGAAGAACAGGTATCCTTCACCTAGGATCGATGACCTCTTTGATCAAGTGAGAGGATCAAAGGTATTTTTCAAGATCGAATTGGGGTTTGGTGACCATCAGGTAAGATTCCAGGATGAAGACGTTGATAATACAGCCTTCAGAGCAAGGCATGGTTCTTATGAGTTGTAGTGGTACCATTTGGTTTCACAAATGCACCAACTACATTCATGTGCCTCATGAATAATGTTTTAAGTAAGTATTTGGACAAGTTTATTCTTGTTTTCCTTGATGGAATTCTTATTTATTTAATAATGAGGAAAAACATGTGGAACATTTGAGGCTGAACTTGAAATTGCTTAGGAAGCATGAGTTGTATGCAAGGTTAAGTAACAATGACTTCTATGAAGATAGAATTCATCATTTGGGTCACATTATTTTAGATAAAGGAATATCTAGAGACCCTGAAAAGATTGAGGCCATGATGATTCATCCTGCCTCAAGAAAGCTAACATATGTGATATATTTTGTGGGACTTGCAGGGTATTGGAGGAAGTTCACTAAAGGATCTCCTACAAGTAAGTGGATCCTATGTATAGGCGGAGGAGGCCTACATGTGAGCTTGTAATTCCATGAGGCAATGACCCTTATGTGTATGGGAATACATATGAGGACTTCCGGGAGACTCAAGTAGAATGTCCTGAGCAACGCAGTAAGGTTAAGCCCAATGGAATCTAGGGCAGGAAGCTACCATGTGCCGTGAGAAGGATCTCATGACTGAGAATAGGTTTTGAAAATTCTGTTTATAGGAGACTATGATCTACTATGATAGTTTTGAATTATGCTAACCATGGATATGCTTGTCTTGCATTGTTAATGACTGGAGTTCCTGTTGCTAGCTATGATTGTTTGGATGATTTAAAATTGTGTCAAGGATGAGATCTTGTACATAGATGTCCAGGTTATGGGCAGCATGTGTAAGTAAGGGATAAGTACTCCCACTTGCAAAATCCAAAAAATATGAGGATGGCCTCATGATTGCAAAAAACTGGTTTTCTGCAGGAAGCAAGATCGGTAACTCAAATTTTTATTTGACTATCAATGTTATTGATTGTTTGATATTGGGAAATAATGTATGCATGAAATAGATTTGAAATCTATGATTAAATTTTACGATGTCATCTCATGTGAACTGCATGCTTATATGTAACGCAGGTGAGATGATGAAAGTACGCCCTTGGAGTACATAGCTTCTCGAAAGGATGTGTATGGGATACAGAGCTCCTCGAAAGGATGTACTGGGTGTACATGGCTCCTCGGAAGGATGTACTGAGTGTACATAGCTCCTCAGAGGAATGTGTTGGGAAAGGTTTGAAAACCTATGATTGCAATTATTTTTATGATGACATCCCATATAAACTGCATGCTTGCATGTAACACATGTGAGATGATGAAAATATGTACTGGATGTACATGGCTCCTCGAAGGGATGTACGGGGTGTACATAGCTTCTCGAAGGTGAGATGATGCAAACATGTATAGGGAGTACATGGCTCCTATGGAAGGATGTACTTGGGTACATAGCTTCTCCCCCCTGCTAGCTAGGCACTGGTATGCATCATTGGGGACGCCCAAGGTGTAAGACATCCGGTTAGACTTCTTTCTGCACACATTCACGCTGTAAGGGGACTATCACAAGAGTGGGGGCTTCATGAAGAGAATAAACCCCAGGTATTATGGTGTTCGAAAAGGAAACGCCTGAGCATTGGTGAGCACTTGGAGGAGGTGTTGGGCCCTTGAGCTAGAGCTGTTATTGAACACCCAAGAAAGTGTTAGGCTCTGAAGCGAGGATGAACGGATCTCGATTGAGAGATGCTATATAGATAAGTATTTGTTTTAATTATCAAACTTTTGTTATAGCATATTTTCTATAAATATACATGATCATATGATGCTGCCATGAATTTAAAAATCTTTTCTAGATTGCATCCCACCGGAATGAATGTGACATATGAATTAAATTTATTGTGGTGTTCGAAAGGGAAGCACCTAAGCTTGATAAGAGCCTAGAGGAGGTACATAATTTTGAACAAAACTGCTATTGAGCACTCAAAGAGGTGTTGGGCTCAAGAATGGACCTGTTAGACCTCAGTTGAGAGGTATTTGCAGGTGATCTGAGGCTTGCAGAAATTTGGCTACCTTTTAATGCACTCCCTAGAAAGCATCGAAAGGGTGGGTACGCTCGAGGGACTGTATTGCAGAGAAGAGGTACCATCCTTGTGTGGGGTGGGGAAGGTTTTGTTGGTACCATGGTTGTATAAAGCCAAGTCGGATACCTGTGGAACCAAAGAAGATACTTAGGAAGATAAGTATTTGGTTCTTGTCAATTTTATGTCAATATACATGTGCATGTGATTCATATATGATTCTATAAAATCTTGTGAATACTAACATGGTAATTGATTCATTTCTTGGGGGCTATAGCATAGGGATTGTTGATCGCCAAAGACATAAGAAATGTTCCAAGATGAGGAGAAGGATTCTCTAGGACCAAAAGCAGATCCTATGGTGTGCATTGATGCATGCAAGCAAGGACTTGGACGAGTTCCAGATCGTGCCAGTGGATAGATAAAGGTGTAGAGGAAGCATTGCGGTCTTGAAGAGGCTACGTGCGAGTGAAAGGATGGCATGTGATTGGAACTTTGTTCAAATCTGTGGGGCACTAAGGGCGGTGCCAGTATAGCATTTTTATTCGATATTGTAAACCACTGAGGGCGGTGCTATTGAAGGGGGAGGGGAATGTAACATCTAGGTTTTGACCCCATGGTATTAAATTGCATATGATGTAAATATTGTATTAAATCATGGTGTGGAGCTCAAGGAAAAATCCTCGTCGTGGATTTATTGTTTTATGTATTGACGATTAAAATCAATGGCGATGGTTTATGTGCTAGCCAGGCACAATGTGTTTGAGACACCATGTAAAATGCTACATTAATAAAATACCCTAACTAGCTACGCGTCGCAATGTTAAAGAGATGGGGGCATGGTTTCACAAGGATTATGGAGGGGGAATTATTCAAACCTTTGATCCTATGGGAAAAAGGCCATATGTCAGAGGGATAACCCATCAAGTTGTCAATTACCCTTTTTTTCTTTTATGCCCAGTCATCTAAAATTGGTGAAGGAATTTATTGCCTTGGGATGGGAAAGATATGGAGGTCAAATTCGAATTTGGGGAGTTACCCATTTTTGGAAAACATTTTATTGGATTCTTGGGCAAGTAAAATGCTCAAAAATTCCTTCCCAAGCCATTATTCACCCATATGTTTTCTTCCTCACACAGCTAGAGATAACTGAGGCATTCTCCCTCACGTTTTTGTTGTTTCTTTCATTTTTCCCAAGGTTGGGAATTTGATTTGGGAAATGCTCAATAGCTGGGATCCTCCCTGGGTGTTTTTGTTGTGGTTTTCCTCATTTTCGTAGCTGGGAAATTCCGTTTTTGTTCTGTTCAGTGAATGTGTAGTAGTGATTCACATTTTGGGGGTTTCAAGAGGTTGTTTTTTGGATTCCTGAGGTAGTTGAGCTTGTTGGGCATTTTCCCATGATTTCCTGATGTTTTCCTCACTGTTCCATGCCCATAAATTCGTTTGTGTGTTTCTCAGTGGTTAGGGAACCAATATCTCTCGATTTGGGTGTGAATGATGGTCATTTTTTCTCCAGAAATGCTTAGGGACGTTTTCTGAGCTCAGATATTGACTTGGGGGTTTATGGTGGTCGAATGGCCTCACCAACGTGCAAAAAAAATTTCTGAAAACATATTTTCCCTTACAAGGTTGTTTCCCCTCGGTCATTTTGTTTTGGTTTCCCATGTATGTTTTGATAATACCCATCTATTAAATGGTTGTCCGTGCTTGATTAGTAGGTTGGCTTAGTTGGGTAAGTCCAAGGATCTATATGTTAATGGATGGACTGTGTGTTGAGGTAAATTTTCTTGGCTGATTAAGTCCAAGGGACCCATGTGTCATTGGTTAGTTTCCTTAGCATCCTGAAAAAATCAACTACTTATTGGCTTGGCTGGATAGTCTATGAAACCCAATAGTGCATTGGCTTGACTGTGGATGTATGGTTTTGGATATGAGTGAGCCTGGTGTTCCCTAGTTCCTTGTGGAAACATTCCCAACTTGGGGGTGACAGTGATGTTGAGAGAATGATGAGCAGACCTACCTATGGTTGGGTGGAACATTTTAGTGACGTAGCTAGTTGCGGGACAAGCTTATTTCAAGATAAGTATTCTTGTGTATTTTATCTCTGCATTTGTACTTTCTTATGAATTATTATGAACAGGTTGAATGCTTGAATGTATTTTATTGCTTCCGCTGTATTTTGCATGTTTTATACTTAATGCATGTTAATGATTTATGCATCTATTATATTTTTAATCTAATGCATGTTTATATTTTTATGTTCATGGGGCTATTTTTCCCGTTTGACAGCAGCAATTTGTTGGTCGCGTCCTCTCCATCATTGAGATGAGGGGTGGGGATGTGACAAACACCTTATCCACTTCACTTTTTTGTTCTTTTTTATGTTTTCCACTTGTCATTTGGGTCTTTTTGTCCTTTTTTATATATTCCTCATTTTCGACCTCAACTCGCTACTTTGTCATTAAGGCTCATTTAGTCAGAAATTATGTATGTAGGTATTGCATGCGACCCACCAGTCCACCACACCTGTGTATTATGAATTTTAAAATTAAAAGAAAATTATCATGTAGGCTCAAGTTTACATATATATGTATGCATGCGTACAGGCCTCTAAATGTGATGACCCATTCATTGTGGTTTAAATTCATGCTTTTTAATGGGAATATTGTGATATCATGTCACTACAAATACTCCCCCTTTTATGACCAACATATCACTTTTCAACCCTTAACTGTCTTCCCACAAATCCCAGATTACTCAATTTAAATTTATGATGAGATGTGAACACAATTATCGCCATGTTTTTTTCAGTTTTTTAAGTAATGGTCTATGCAAATAAGAATGGGATATAATATGGATCGTTTGATGTTTGATGAGTTTCTGAAATAAGGGATTCCAGGGGTTTCATAAGAAGACAGAGGCATGGGCCTCATGAGATATTTTTTGCTAATTGTGCCTTTTCTTCTGAACAATCCTAAATGAATACTTTCAAGTTTAGAACTGGTGTCAAGATGATTATGGATTTTGAAAATTTCCATCAGAAATTTCATCTTAGTAGGATAAACAAAATTGCATAAATAAAATAAATAAAGAAGTAACTTCATGTACCAACCTACTATATTTTCCATGAAAGAAGAGTTTGGGGTATATTTGCATGGTTATAAACCTAGGGTACCATTCCCGTGTCTCTTCTTGTCTATCCCCTAAGGAGGTTAAGTTCATTGGTCTGGAGAGAAAAAATTTCAAAATAAACAAGTACTATGAGTTGAAACCCCATAGAATTCAAAATATACCATGTTTGGAATAGAAGAATACTTCTGCAGTACTAGACAATGTTGATGATGGTGTCCATAAGTCCTACCAATTTTATAGTATTTTCCAGACCATGTATTATGCATTGTAGAAGGGCCTTTAAAAGGTGATCATTATGGAACTACACAGTTGAAGTTACTTGCACAAATCCATAAACAAGTCTTCCTAGAAAGAGGCCCAAAGGAGTGTTCGATACCCCTCTTTCCATTAGTAACGATCATTCAGTGGAATGGTGGCCCTTTTTATTATACCATGTACACTAGACTTGTGCTCAACCAATTTTCGATGTAGTAAGCTCTTTAATTTTTTTTGTCAATGCACCTATTTGGTTCTAAAATTGGAATAGATATGGGCTATGTCAGTGAATGCAACTTTAGTGGTCCCAAAATATCTTAACATATAGTTGATCCTCATGGTTTTATATAAATCCTCCCTGGCGTCTGTAATCTTATGTGACATAAATGGAATTTTGGTCAAGGGGAGTAGTCCTTGGATGACCCACTCCCTGTGATGGGTATCATGGATATTAAACGTAAGTCTACCTAGGAGGTCAAGGAACCTATGGGAATACTTATAAATAGTATCCACAATGTTTGTCTGATCTCTTTTAACTCTACTATGCTCTACTATTAAGACACGGGCTATTGGAACTATGTTAAGAACTATTCACTATGTAAGTTTTCTTCTAAAGTTACATAGAATTCATCTTGTTGGTGCTCTGCATGATGGACTGCTCCCTCTCATCTACTAATCACCCGCTAAAAATATCCTGATTGCAAGATCGACGGCTATCTTGCCTCTATTTGTAAATTCACGCCATTCTTTACCTCCTGGAAAATGTTCCCTACCTGGACCTTTGACTCCATTGCCAATGGTCCCTTACTTTGATAGTCACACCTACATCTTACATTAATGCACCCACTCCATTCAAGATGCTGGCCTCCTGACCATTCTTAATCGAATATCCTACGCCAAGAAACCTGAAAACAAGTGAGAGATCCCTCTCTGACTGCGTAGGGCCAAGGGCAGAGTCTAAAGTGGTTCTGTTGTTTCCTGAGAGAGAACCCTTTTTCGCTCAACCTATGGGCTCAATCCCAGCCCTAAAAGGTCATAGACCAAAAACCCCATGGGAATACTGGGGGGGCCCAAGGTAACTTCTAGGGTCTTACTCTTCCCTAGTTAACTAAATAGGGTACCATTCTCCCTGAGAATGGGTCTCACAGCTGCACTAACTTTAACACTAACCTAGTATAATGTCAGGAAACCAAGAAGGGTCACCTATAAGGCTACTAGATTTTTTGGGGAAGGGAGAGTTAGATGCAGAAAAAAAATTGGTTACTATGCAAGGGCATATGGAGGTATAATGGTATCCTAGCTATGACCAAATTGATAGAGTTCCAGATGACACTTAGAGGGAGAGCTCTACAATGGTATATGAATTTTTCTAATTTCCCATTGAGTTGGGTAGCTCTTACTTTGCAGAGGGAACAGTCCATCATGCAGAGCACCAACAAGATGAATTCTATGTAACTTTAGAAGAAAACTTAATGAATGTCTGAAACAACAGATGGAGCATAGCATGTATGAATTTCAAACTATTATACACTCATTTCAGAAATGAAAGAAATTAACAAACTGGAATGAAAACGAGATGAACATTTCACATAAAGTGATTACATATTGAAAGAAGAAATGACACAGGAATCTCTGTCTTGAAATACAATCCTTCCTCTACAAATTTATTCATAACATGGAAATCAGAGACTATTTACAATGGAAAGCCTCACCCCTTGAAAGTTTCCCAAACAAACTCTATCTCCTTCTATCGGGAGTGTATCTATACTATTTCAGTGATGAGATTACTCTCTAAAACAAACCTAAAAAACTGATTCCAGTCACAATCAAATGTTAACAGTATAGAGAGTGGAACTATTGCCATGATTTACAAATGTGAATAAACATCATGGAGTTGTAGCGCATGATAATGTAGACTGACAGCGCAGAGTTTTCTTTATCCTGGTATGTGAAAGCGATCCCTATGTTTCTTACTGGCAGTTAGTTTCCAACTTGAACCATTTCAAACATGCCTTTCTTCCTCCTTTGACCAGCCTACTTCTTTCAGACCACGTTGCTCAAAGGTTGACAAGAAGACCCGCACCACGGTGCCCGATCATTTTCCCAACCCTTCCTTCATCTGGTAACATGGTTATAGGAGGGAACCGGGAAAAGGGTGGCCATGCACATAATGATAATAAACATCTTAAGAGATTTATCATCCTTGTACCGCTTTCTCCCTTCTACGAGGAGGGTTTTCTCGCAGGCCACATAGCTAGGTGTATGTTTGACCTCCTCCTCACCCATGGCAAATCTATTAAGTGGATACTATAGGGGCGTTGATGAAGGCTTCGGACCTCTACTATCCCAGACTGAGCATTTTCTCCAACAGCTCCACCACCATTGTGTGTTGGGACTTTGGAGCTCGTGACTGCAACTAGAGGTGTCGGAGAAGTGTCCTCGGGATGTAAAAACCCATGTACAGCACATCTAAAGGTAGGGATGTCTGGAAATAGTTGAACCTCCCTAGGTGTTTAACATCTGTGCCCCAGTGGTTGGCACTTTCCTGGTGTAGATATCTAGGATGTTGAAGAAACACAATTTTATGTTCACCAACCATTAGTATCCCTTGTCGAACTAACTTCCCAAACCACACAGCCATGGCTATATGCAAAGGAACTCAAAAATTCTCATAGTTCAACCTTTACCTCTCACCATCTATACATTTTCACACCTCAACAACTTCAGAAGCTGGCGCTATATAGGGAAATCCGAAACGGCATGGAGATGGCTATACTCTTGGATACCAGTCAACATGACAGTAGCATTTGTGAAGCTGGGGTGGGGATTTTCTCCTCTAATGTTTAATTATCTTATCAGATATGGGTAGGATTTTAAGCACTTCTTGTGTGGCTGTCCAGCTAGTTTTAAAGAATGTGGATTTGACCTTTCTTTCCTTTTCAGTCACTATGATGGTGGCGCTGAGCAAACTCAGTTTGCGGAATCTCTTCACTTCATGTAGATGTTTGATTTGTCACTTCAAAACCTAAACTTCCTGCTTCCCTACTATTTTTTCTACGTGAGCCACATGCCATACTTGTGGAGTCGGGGAAGTTAGTGTCGTTGGATGGGACCTTTGCCTTAGGTTTATCAAAAATGACGTCGAGGGAATCGACGAATCTGTCGGGAGGCAAATTACACATATGAACATCCCTTCCACTATCATCTCTACACTGGATTTGAAACTTGCAGCCTTGAGGCCTCCTCAGCCCTCCAATTTGGGAAACCTTTCATGTTCCCATCCACGTTTCTTTACTTCTGTCACCAAATTCTCTTCTCTTGATACAACGAGTAGCTTTAGATCACGGTGTGTTCTTGCCCATTGATTCAGCTTGACCTTCCCATGCGACCATTGATCTGAGTGGGTCCTACCACCTCTTTGTGAATTAGGACCCTGACATTGCTTGCGCTAGTTCAAATCGCAAAAAGAGCCACAGCCGTGGATCTATTCCCTTCTTCATCATGACCGTCGATATTTGCAGTCGATACCACTTTTCACGATTTAGAATCGTGACTTTATCTGCACAAGTTTGTTGTGCGAAATTGACTAGGGCCGTAGATCTGCTCATGCTCTCATCTCCACTATTAGATACTGCCGCCCTTTAACTTGTTTCATGATTTGGGAAAGTTCCTTCTATCGAGTATGTTTGCTAAGTGAAACTGTTTTGGGCCGTCGATCGGGCTTCACCTTGATCTTGGCCCTTCATTGTTTTCCAGTTTTAACAGACTCTGTGAATGCCAAACTTCAACCATTCTCTTCTGTCTTTGGCCAAAACCACAATCTATCATCGCTCTTCTTCCTTGTGCTCCTGGATCATTGGTTTACGATGCCTTTCTCTATCGTTTATGATGCTACAAGTCTTCACCTCCGGAGGAATCTACCACCGTAGATTGAGCTCTCTTCATTATCTAACGGTCTCAAAACATGGAAAATGTGCCTTTGATAATCTGAAGGGTGTTCACATAATTTTCAAATGAATAGGACCCTTTTCAGACTCTGTTAGTCCCATAAATCAAACGTTGCAAACGGAGTGCTAAAAGCTAGCTCCATGAGGGATGTTATCCTCTCATCGAGGTAGCAAAGAACCCTCATAGACCAAGTGCCAAATCCATTGGGTCACCCCCAATATTTACTTCGAAGCCTCCATTCTGCTCTGAGCTACTACTTTAGCGAAGTTATGTCACTCTTGCAAACCATGCTCTTGGCCATATTCTAAAACTGAGAACAGTTGTGACTGCAAACCTGTGCTTACAACTGAAAATGAAAACAAACTAAAATATCAATGAAGGAAATGATCGATGATTTCCAAGCTTATTTGTTCTCACCTACTCTACCTAATTTAGTGCATAAGCCCAATTAAGTGAAATCAGACTTCCAATGAATCCAATCAAGCAGCTTGCCTAATAGTTTTGTTTCCTTTTCATGCTTTATGAACAGGAATGAGATACATAATGGAAGAAGGAACTAACAAATAAACCAATATTTACAGTAGAGATGTGACCAGTCATTACCATTACCGACCCCTTCCATGTATTATGTTATGGGGTCATAGAAAACATGACAACCTCCAGCGTATTATGTCATTTGTTCATGGGAAAGCTGTCCAGAACTCCCTTTCTCTGGTGAGCTGTTAGGATGATACTTGGAATATCTTAGAAAAGGGCCCATAGAATCGTTCTCCAATGAAACATCCATCCTTTCGCTCAAAATTTCTGCAACTAGAGCTTCACCTTCTTCATGTGCCTTGTTATACCAAAATCCTGTCACCATCATGTGATAAGACTCTTAACATACCTACTTGCCCTGAATCCTAGCACTTGGAGTGGAAACTCATACCATTTTGTCAATCTTTCACAAAAATGCTCAGCACCGCACTTTCCCTGTTATCCATGAGCGGTTCCTTGCTTTCATCGCCTTTTTGATGTTTTCCATAAGCGGTGCCACCACCTATTGCCCTTGGTCCATAAGCGGTTCTTACCTGAACCGCTCTGTCATAAGAGGAGAAACGTGGTACCCTGGGTAAAAGGGGAAAAAGAGAGGATTCTTGAGGCTTCTAGATCATAAGCCTTGTGTCCTCCCTTATCCCTATCATTTTGGGTCAATTGAGCTTGAGATCCCCCATCATAGGATCTTAGAGGCCACCTCATTCACAAATCTCTCAACCATTCCTACCCATTGAGCCTTATAAATATGAGCTCATGTCCATGGTTGAGGGGAGAACCATTGAAGTATTATTATGTTGTTATATTGATCACTTGGCCCAAGCCATTGGAGAGCATAGAGAGCAAATTTGGAGCTTATGGGGATGAGAATTTTTGGTTTCATGGAGATGCATGTCAACACTAAGGCTTAATTGGTTGTAAACTTCTTCATTTTATCTTAATGCAAAGTTGATTTCCGTCCCACATTATTGTTGTTGTTTGATTTCACATGTATGTTGTTAGATTCCTTAGTCACTAACAAGGATCAGTAGATTATATTATGGCAGCTTTGATGTGTTTGCATGTTTAATCTAATTGCAGGTACATAGGGTTACTATCGAAGCATCACATTCTAGGTATCTACGGTGTCCAGAAAGGGTCTTCAACCTTTGTCCTTCATTTGTTCTGGATCTGAACCATTCAGACCAGTGGAACACCTTACTGTCCACAGAAGGTGAAATATTCTAGCTAACAAATATGGCGACTCCGCTGGGGAAATGAATATACGTATCAGTTGATCTGATCTTCCTTAGTTCTTCAGTTCTTGTCTGAATCTAGGCTCCTTCTCCAACTCTCTCCAGTCAGATTTTCTATCTGACTCACTGGATTTTGGTTTGAAACTTCCAGATCTGTCTAGATCTAAATTATTTTCGACCTTTTATGCTCTTTCTCACTCTCAATCTATCAGTTTTTACCCTGATCTGGTCTTTTTCTAGCTTGATCTGTCGTTCTCTTTGTGTTTTGGATTTTTACAGGGAACCGCACATGTTCTATTGGCAAGGAGTGGTGCCACCGCCTGAGTCTAGTTAGCGATACGCGGTACCACTGCCTAAATCCAGTGAGCAAGGAGCGGTTCTGCCTCAAAACCGCTTATCAACAGCTTCATCTACGTGGTTCCAGGTGCGTAGTCGCTTTGATTGTTGTATTCTTTCTGCATTCAAATAGATTTTATGTTTCTTGCATTGGATTTTGTGGTATTTTCTTTGCTTGAAACCTCTTGCTCTTTTCTATAGATATTATTCATTGGAATTGGAAATATACATTTCATTTTAATGTGTAGGATTTGTTTTGTTTTGGACTTGGAATGCATGAGTGATCCATGTTGTTTTGAGTCTTTCTTTGCTTGGGGTGATTCTTGTTTCCTTTTGCATGCTGATTTTTTCAGTGCTTGGTAGGAAAGATTGGTTCTTCGTTTCCTTGTCTGTTTCAAAAAGAAGTTTTAGTTTTCTCTCTCTTTTGCTTTATTCGCAAGTTTGTTGAACATTTTCTTCTTGTTTTGTGCATGATTGTTTGAAATTATAAATCTTACTTTCTTCAAGAAGAAATATCTGTTTTCAGCTTTGTGTGCATTAGAGTTAGATTTGTTTGGAAATGTTAGTGAAATCATCTTTCCATTGAGTTTTTATGCATCTTTTTCAAGCATGAAAAGATAGGAAACATTTTGATTTATGTTATATGTTCTCTAGATCTCTTTCTTATTTGCTTTGAAGATTGTTTGGGGTGCATTGATATTTCACTTTTCATTTGAAAAGATAGAATTGCATTTGCATTTGGGTGTGCATTTTTGGGAAGAAAAGTAAATCTATCTCCCTCTCTTAGGTAGAATTTCATTAAAGAGGAAAACTTGCATTATCATATAGATATGTGTGCATCTTCTTTAATTTCAAGTTTTCACTCCATGGTTCCACCTAAACGCACAAGATAAAATTAACAGTAGTACTAGGTTAAAACTTTTAGCAATTTGAGTGATAAGTTATAGACATGTTTGGGCGTCGTTAAGCGTAGGAGCTGTTGTTACTCGTCTGCATTACATCCCTAGACTCGCGCAGTTATTCCATGTACCATCAGTATATCGAATGGCCTTTCACGTACCCTTGAGGTATATAGAAAGGTACTTCACGTACTCGATTGTATATAGGAAGGCCCCTTGTGAACGGTTATGCATTAGACATCAATACTACCGATTTGAGCTCCCACGTACCTTGTGTATATTAGGAGACCCTTTTAGGAATCCTCAAACCATATGAGTTGTCCTTTTGGCCTGTCTTGTGAGGTTCCTGATTCTTATCCACTCCTTTCACATGTTTTCTTGTTGCTTTTAGTTTGAGTAGTACTTGCTTGTGCATGGTAGTTAGGGGGTTATTAGAGAGTTTAGAGATGGCATCCTCATCTAGGACTACCACTTAAGAGGTCCCTTTCCAAGGTGTACCTTTTGTATTCCCTCCAAGTGAAGGTATTGGTCCTCCCTTTATTGCCACTCTAAATATTCATGGATTAACTATAGGATTACCGGTCTGGGTTTTTAATCCGGTAATTTCTATTACACCTAATGTCTCAAATGTCACCTCTCCTTCAGGAGAGGATCGACCTCAACCTAATCCCTCTCCTTCTTCGTCGATTGTTGCTTCATCCCTTTCTTCTTCTTCGCTTGACCAAAGCTCTATGGTTAGTGGTCATGTGGTTAAGAAGAAGAAGTAAGGGAAGGGTAAGAAGAAGAAGGATAAGAAAGAGAAAAAGAAGCAACCATCTGCTCTTGATGGTTCTCATTCTAAGAGAACACCCAGAAAACCCAAGTTCCCTTGTAAGCTTTGCAAGGGGACCACCTTCTTAAGGAGTGTCCCGGTCTCTCCCATGTACAAGAAGAGTGGTCTAAAAGGTCCAATCCATCTATGTCATCAACCTCTGATCATCATGTTGATGATACTCCCTCAACCAGTGACCCATTGGTAAAAGGTCGTAAGGGTAAAGTCTTGTATCCTTGTTTGATATACAAGGCTATGCATCGTACTTTTCTTTGTCCAAGCATGGATGAAGCTTCGCGTTGGTTGGAAAATATTACTGATCATCAATAGATGATTCCAACAAGTGATGGTAAGTTATCCCTCGATTCGTCGCTGGTTAACCAAGTGATCAATTCAGTTTCACCTATAATTGATCCCACTCTTCCTTTGGAGAGTGAAGTGGTCGGGTCGATGTCATTTCCACCCGATCCCACTCTTTCATCAGAGAGTGTTAATACTGAAGTAGTCTCTTTGACCAAATCTTTGTCTTGTTCTTCTCTTTCAGTAGAGAATGAACGGAAACCTGCCGAAGTTTTTATGCTTCGTTCTGATTGTTCTTGACAAGAGGAAATTTTGTCTGTTTCGACAGAACACTCTCCAAGTACTAAGGTTATTTCCTTTGATTGGAGTAACCTAACAGAGTCTCATCTTCATTCGAGTGTTCCTTTCTAGATAGTTGTGAATGTTACTGCTAGGTGGATACTTCACACTATCGTTGACAAAGGGGCTTCTATTAGTATTCTATCCTCAACTGCTTGGTAAGCTTTAGGTTCTCCTCAGCTTGTGCCATCCACCGATCAGATACTGGCTTTTAATCACAGGCCTACTGCGCTTTTAGGAACCCTTCCTTGTTTACCTATTACATTAGGACCTTCCTTGTTTACCTATTACATTACGAGGGAAAACTATTTGCATTGATGTTATGGTGGTCCAAGGTCCTTTAGATTTCAATCTGCTCCTTGGACATGATTATGTTTATGCCATGAAGGATGTTGTGTCCACACTCTTTAGAGTTATGCATTTTTCCCATGATGGGAAGATTGTGACCATTGATCACCTTTCCTTTTTTACACCTAACCATCGCATTACTCCTAGTAATCAGACTGCCCTGAATGTGCCGCATGTTCTTGTGGTTCCTTCCCCTTATTCTAGTTAGCTTCTTCCCATCATAGGTAAAATGGGGGGCATGGCTCTAGTCTATGGACATCATAATGGAGCTAAGCCACTAGCTTTTAGGTAATGGAGGAAACCTACCAACCTATGGATATCATGTTGGGTAAGAGAAAGCTTTAGAGCATAGTTTACTTTTGGTTTCAAGCTCATTAAAAAATAAAACCACTCCTTAAGCATAGTTTACCCTTTTGGTTTCAAGCTTGCATAAAAATGAAACCATGTTGAGAGCATAGTTTACTTTTGGTTTCAAGCTCGTTAAAAAATAAAACCACTCCTTAAGCATAGTTTACCCTTTGGTTTCAAGCTTGCATAAAAATGAAACTATGTGTAGAGCATAGTTTACTTTTGGTTTCAAGCTCATTAAAAAATAAAACCACTCCTTAAGCATAGTTTACCCTTTTGGTTTCAAGCTTGCATAAAAATGAAACCATGTTGAGAGCATAGTTTACTTTTGGTTTCAAGCTTGTTAAAAAATAAAACCACTCCTTAAGCATAGTTTACCCTTTTGGTTTCAAGCTTGCATAAAAATGAAACCATGTGGAGAGCATAGTTTACTTTTGGTTTCAAGCTCATTAAAAAATAAAACCACTCCTTAAGCATAGTTTACCCTTTTGGTTTCAAGCTTGCATAAAAATGAAACCATGTCATGAGCATAGTTCCCATTCTGTGTCAAGCTCATTAAAAAATGAAACAGACGGCTCCGAGCAAAATTACCATTCTATGTCAAGCTCATTAAAAAATGAAATGGATCTTCTCAAACATAGTTTACCTTTTGGTTTCAAGTTTGCATAAAAATGAAATCATTCTTGAGCATAGTTCATCTTCTATTTCAAGCTCGTTAAAAAATGAAGTAGGTTTCCTTAAGCATAGTTTACCCTTTGGTTTCAATCTTGCATAAAAATGAAACCATGGTCCAAGCATAGTTACCTTCCATTTCAATCTTGTGTAAAAATGAAATAGATCCCCTTCCCTTGAGTTGAGTCTTCACTTTAGTGTTATAACTTGAACCTTATTTTCACATGCCCGGTTCTCATTCTTCCTACCCCCCTGGTGAACATTTTCACATTAGTAACAAGGTTTTTTGGGTTGGGTATGGAAGAAGACTCATCAGACAAAACGAAGCTTGGGGGGCATGTTGAGCCCCTAGCAACCATGTTAGGGGTAGGCTTCGCTAGCAATAATGCTAGGGGAAAGATTCCAACCTCTGTATATCATGTTAATGGGATTTTTCAAGCATAGTTTACCCATTGGTTTCAAGCTTGCATAAAAATGAAACCAATCCCTGAGCATTCTTTCAACTGATCTTCGAGCTTGTTAAAAACAGTAAGATGGGGTTGAGCTTACTTTTCATTTTTTGTGCTCTGGTTACAACATGAAAAGTGGTTTGATCTTAGTTTATTACTTTTTGTGATCTGGATTCAAACATGAAAAAGGTTGATGGAGTCTTCTTTTCACCTCCTTTTCAGGCTCCTTAAACACAAAAATATTGTCATGTCCATTTCCAATTCTTTCCAGGCTCGTAAAAAGTGACATTGTGTAAAGAAACCTCATGGAGTTCTCTTTAAACTCTTTTCAGGCTCCCTAAATATGAAAAATATTGTCGAGCGATCTTGTCTTCTTCATGCTCATTAAAGTATTTGAAGAGTCGTCCATCCGATGGTAGATTATCTCTTTTTCGGTTCGGATGGGACTATTTATGAAAAAGGAACACTCCAGCCAATCATGACTGGAAGAGTTCCCTAAGGTATGATTTTAGAATTTTTTGGGCCTTAGGGACTAAATCATATGAAAAAGGACCCCTGTTGAGTCTTCTTCTGTATTCGTTCAGAGTCTCTAAACATGAACAATACCGAGTTTTCTTTCAGTGGACTTGTTAAATTAAACATTGAGAGACCCGTTTTGGGAATGAACCCCTCCTCTCTTAGGTTCATAAAACATATGAGTCTAGACTTGTCTTCCGACAAGCTATATCGAGTGTTTTTTACCCTCTTTGAACTCGTAAAACTGAAAAGAGGCACTCATCAACCATGATGGGGGAAATGGGAAGGGAATCATTTTGTAAATAATGGCAGTAGTTTGTCGTTACCTTTGAACATGGCACTTGTCTGCACATCATGTCAGTCAATTGGGTATTCAGCTGATCTCCATGATGATCCACTTTCATGAGTCATGCCACTCCTTTTAGTCTTTCAAAAGAATGCATTGTCCACTATCGCATTGTGTTTTTGTCTCGTTTAGTCATTCTACCAAGTATTTTGTCATGCTACCTAATGTTCAAAGGGGATTTGAAGAAGTTTACCTCTACAGTCAACACAGTATTTGTGTCAGTACTTTTGAGTCAGTCCTATGGTTACTACATTCACATCATTCCAGAACTATGTTCTGAGTTTCATGTCGTTGACGTGGGACTCATCATGGCCCTCCTTCGATGAGACTATTCCCGTCGACATCAGCTCATCATCCGGGAAATAGTCTTAGAAACAATATTTGGTATCTTGAGATCTATATGCTTTAATGAAAGATTCTCTCGCTCTCAACATAGGTTCACATCATTAACCTTTGATCGATAGAATCGACTAGGTGTTCGACATCAGGACATCTATTCACACTCAATAGATTGTACTAGGGTAGCTTGGGAATCATTGACATCAATGGTGATCTCCCTCGCACTTGTCAACGATTCACATCATTGGCCGGTAATCAAGTGGTTTCTACCATGTTCGACTTCAGATCATTGTAATCACATGGATAGAATCGTACTTTGTGGAAGATGAGATGAAGACCCTGGGTGTTTGTTTAAAGCGCTTATGTCTTTTCCCCAGGTTGCAATGGAGTTTTGTATATCTAGCATGGATCCACATTTGTATGGTCATGTCTATGCTCAAATTTGCATCTGTATGACATAGATCTACATTGTATGTCTAGTAGCTATGTCCAAGTTTGAGTCCTCTATCACATGTATCTACATTGTATTCTAGTAGCCATGCTTTTTTATTCCTCTCATGGATCTGCCTTGTATTGGTCTGCAACCATGAGTTGGTTACTTGTGTCTATGACCCAACATACTGATGTACTACAGATGCCTACTTGACAACATACTCCGATCAAGCTGACATTTTCACCTCGTAGAGACGACTTGTTCTCTCAAATCTCTCGTTTATCATATCCCTCTAAGACTCATGATTTGGGGGGCATCCTATTATACCAAAACCCTGTCACCATCATGTGATAAGACTCTTAACATACCTACTTTCCCTGAATCCCAGCACTTGGAGTGGAAGCTCATACCATTTTGTCAATCTTTCACAAAAATGCTCAACATCGTGCTTTCCATGTTAGCCATCAGTAGTTCCTTGCTTGCACCGCCTTTCTGTTGTTTTCCATAAGCGGTGCCACCGCCTGTTGCCCTTGGTCCATAGCGGTTCTTACCTGAACCGCTCTATCATAAGAGGAGAAACGTGGTACCCTGGGTAAAAGGGGAAAAAGAGAGGATTCTTGAGGCTTCTAGATCATAAGCCTCATGTCCTCCCTTATCCCTATCATTGTGGGTCAGTTGAGCTCAAGATCCCCCATCATAGGATCTTAGAGTCCACGTCATCCACAAATCTCTCAACTATTCCTATCCATTGAGCCTTATAAATATGAGCTCATGTCCATGGTTGAGGGGAGAACCATTGAAGTATTGTTATGTTGTTGGATTGATCACTTGGCCCAAGCAATTGGAGAGCATAGAGAGCAAAGTTGGAGCTTATGGGGATGAGAATGTTTGGTTTCATGGAGATGCATGCCAACACTAAGGCTTAATTCGTTGTAAACTTCTTCATTATATCTTAATGCAAAACTAATTTACATCCCACATTACTATTGTTGTTTGATTTCACATGTATGTTGTTATATTCCTTAGTCACTAACATGGATCAGTAGATTATATTCTGGCAGCTTTGATGTGTTTTCATGTTTAATTTGATTACAGGTACACAGGATTACTATCGAAGCATCACATTTTAGGTATCTACGGTGTCCAGGGAGGGTCTTCAACCTTTGTCCTTCATTTGTTCTGGATCTGAACTATTCAGACCAGTGGAACACCTTACTGTCCACAAAAGGTGAAATGTTCCAGCTAATAGCCTCAGCATGGATGTCCTCTTTTTCTTTGACAAAACTGAGTAAGCACATTCCTCCTTTGTGGGATGATATTCCTAATGGAAAAAAAAATTAAAATGTATTTATTTGAGGACTGTTGCCTCCTTCTTCGTGAATCAACACCTCATCACAAACTCCCAACATATTAGTAGATGGAAAGGGGTTGCATGATTGTTCCTCTTTATCATATTATTTTCCACATAAGTTTATGGAATGCACCATACCCTCTAACTTTTTTTTCTGCTTAGAGGCTTTAATCATGTCTCGTATTAATTCAAAAGAGGAATAACACAAGGGTAGGCTATCACCTTCAGCACATTTATCATCCTTCCATGTCCCAACCTTCTGACTTTGCATTGAAGCTTGATTTTCTCAATTAGCATACCTTGGTTCTATAACTGGATTTTTAGGTATATCCCCCAGGTACTCCTCCTCATACTCATCGTACATAGGCACACCGAAATCCTTTTTAAAATCATCCTTTACGGACCCGGTGCTAAGCAGATTGCAATCTTCAGAAAACAGGTCTGCAAAACAATATGCTCCTATATCGAGCTAATCATCTTTATGTCTACCAAGGGGAATCTTTAGCTGAACAGGAACTCTCCTTTTCCACTTATAGGGCCCAACCAATTTTAATGTATCTTTTATTTCACCACCGTTGTCCTAACCAGACAAATTTTTGGACATCTTAAGGCTTTCCTCGACCTCCAAATAATCAGTAAACATATGCCTCAGAGTGGTTGATTTTCTTTCCAAAAGAAGTAAGGATGGCTCAGGAGGAAAGGTGGTTGCATAATAGATCTTAGTAGTATTGTCAAGAGGTTGGACTTCCTTAGGCATGTTATAGTAAAAGCTTGCAAATATTCTATTAAAACTAGATATGGCCTCACCCTCATGCCTCTTCAGGGAATAAAATTATGAAATTATTTGATCCAGTGGCCTTCTCCTACACCAAAACTTTAAAAAGGTGCAAGAAAACGCTTCCCAGGTATTGATGGACTGAGGTTGTAAGTGTTTGAACCATTCTTTAGCATCTCCTTGCAAATACTGGGAAAAATTCCTCATATAAACATCGTCATTCTCTATCTCAAAAAGGGCAGAGAAATGTTCAAAGGCTTGTAAATGTTTCTCAGCAGTGAAATCTTTGGATTCTCCATCAAATTTGGGGAGGTACTTGCAATGTTCAGCAGGAAAATCATGGAGGATAGGAGGAAATTGTAGTGGTTTGTACCGGCTTGCAAGACTGGGAGAGACTAGGTTAGGCGCAATAGATACACTATTGACTGAGGTTTCATGGGGTTCATAGGGGTGACCTTCAATGTCATGAGTTTCGGGAGAAAAATATGGGTCAGAATCACATGTACAAGATGATGCAACGCTTTTGGTTCATAAAGAAGGATAAACAGGAATATCTTCATAGTTCTGTTCCGAATGAATTGAACAATAGAAGGATGTTTTGACAAATTTAGGAAAGGACAGGAACAAACTTACAATACAAGACAAGGCATCTTGGAAGAAACATAAACTCGAGTATCTTAACCTTTCACCATGAATTTTTGGGCCTTACAAGGAGTCCATTCTCCCCGGCGGAGCCTGTCATTTTTTCTGACAATTTGATTTCTGGGTCATACCACCAGCGGAGTCACTGAAGTCTAAATCCTTCAAGAGTGGAGTCACCAGGTGAAAAATGCTCAACCTTCTTGATGTCTAATCATCGTTTACCATCAACAACCAGATCTAAAACTATGTCGTTCTTCCCAAGGGTGATCTTCAATCTTGTCCCCGGTAATGGAGCCAATTTGTTAGCATCGAGATTGAGCCCATAGGTTGGGCAGAAAAAGGTTCTCTCCCGAGCAACAGCAAAACCGCTTTAGACTACGCCCATGGCCCTACGCAGTTAGAGAGTGATCTCTCGCTTGTTTTTAGGTTTACTTCACGTAGGATATTCGATCAAGAACGGTCAAGAGGCCAGACTCCTGAATGGAGCGGGTGAGTTAATTTAAGATGTAGGTGGGACTATCAGAGTAAGGGACCATTGGAAATGGAGTCGAAGGTCCGGGTAGAGAACATTTTGTAGGATGTAAAGAATGACATGAATTTACAAACAGAGTCAAGATAGCCATCGATCTTGCAATCAGGATATTTTTAGTGAGTAATTAGTAGATGAGAGGGAACAATCCATCACGCAGAGCACCAACAAGATGAATTCTACGTAACTTTAGAAGAAAACTTAATGAATGTCTGAAACAATTGACGGAGCATAGCATGTATGAATTTCAAACTGTTATACACTCATTTCAGACATGAAATAAATTAACAAACTGGAATGAAAACAAGATGAACATTTCACATAAAGAGATTACATATTGAAAGAAGCAATGACATAAGAATCTCTGTCTTGAAAGACAATCCTTCCTCTACAAATTTATTCATAACACCGAAATCAGAGACTATTTACAATGGAGAGCCTTAGCCCTTACAAGTTTCCCAAACAACCTCTATCTCCCTCTATCAAAAGTGTATTTATACTATTTCAGTGCTGAGATTACTCTCTGAAACAAACCTAAAAAATTGTTTCTAGTCACAATCAAACATTAATAGTCTAGAGAGTGGAACTATTGCCATGATTTACAAATGTGAATAAATATCATGGAGCTGTAGCGCATGGTAACGTGGACTAACAGCAGAGAGTTTTGTTTATCCTGGTATGTGAAAGCAATCCCTATGTTTCCTACTGACGGTGAGTTTCCAACTCAGACTATTTCAAACATGCCTCTCTACCTCCTTTGACCAACCTTCTTCTTTTAGATCATGTTTCTCAAAGGATGACAAGAAGACCCATGCCCCAGTGCCCAAATATTTTCCTAGCCCTTCCCTCATCTGGTAACACAGTTATAGGAGGGAACCAAGAAAAGGGTGGCCATGCACTTGATGATGATAAACATCTTAAGAGATTTATCATCCTTGTACCACTTTCTCCCTCCTACAAGGAGGGTTTTCTCGCAGGCCACGTAGCTGGGTGTGTGTTTGACCTCCTCCTCGCCCATGGAAAATTCGTTAAGTGGAGACTATAGGGGCATTGATGAAGGCTTCGGACCTCTACTATCCCAGACTGAGCATTTGCTCCAACAGCTCCGCCACCATTGTCTGTTGGGACTTTGGAGGTTGTAACTGCAACTGGAGGTGTCGGAGAAGCGTCCTTGGGATCTAAAAACCCATGCATAGCACATCTGAAGGTAGGGATGTGTGGAAATAGTTGAACCTCCCTAGGTGTTTAACATATGTGCCCCGGTGGTTGGCTCTTTCCTGGCGTAGATAGCCAGGATGGTGAAGAAACAAAATTTTATGTTCGCTAACCATTAGTATCCCTTGTCGAACTAACTTCTCAAACAACACAGCCATGGCTATATGCTAAGGAACTCAACACTTCTCGTATTTCAACCCTTACCTCTCACCATCTGTACATTTCCATACCTCAACAACTTCAAAAGATGGCACTTTATAGGACAAGCCAAAACGACCTGGAGATGGCTATACTCTTAAATACCGGTCGATGTGACAGTAGCATGTGTGACGCCAGGGTGGGGATTTTCTCCTCTAATGTTTAATTATCTTATTTGATATGGGTAGTATTTTAAGCACTTCCCGCATGGCTATCCAGCTGGTTTTAAAGAATGTGGATTTGACCTTTATTTCCTTTTCATTCACGATGATGGTGGCGCTGAGCAGACTCAATTTGTGGCGTCTCTTCACTTTGTGTAGATGTTTGATTCGTCGCTTCAAAACCTGAACTTCATGCTTCCCTACTATTTTTCCTGCGTGAGCCACATGCCGAACCTATGGAGTCAGGGAAGTTAGTGTCATTGGATGGGACCTTTGCCTTAGGATTATCAAAAATGGCGTCAGGGGAATCGACGAATTTTTCGGGAGGAAGATTACACGTATGAACATCCCTTCCACTGTCATCTCTGCACTGGATGTGAAACTTGTAGCCTTGAGGCCTCCTCGGCCCTCCAATTTGGGAAACCTTTCATGTCCCCCATCCATGTTTCTTTACTTATGCCGCCAACTTCTCTTCTCTTGATACAACAAGCAGCTTTAGATCGTGGTGTGTTCTTACCCATTGATTTAGCTTGGCCTTCCCATGCGACCATCAATCTAAGTGGGTCCTACCACCTCTTTATGAATCAGGACCCTGACGTTGCCCGCACTAGTTCAAATCGTGAAAAGAGCCACATCGGTGGATCTATTCCCTTCTTCATCGTGACCATTTATATTTGCAGCCGATACCACTGTTCACGATTTAGAATCACCACTTTATCCGCACAAGTTTGTTGTGAGAATTTAACTGGGGCTGTAGATCTGCTCATGCTCTCATCTCCACCATTAGATACTACTGCCCTTTAACCTATTTCGCGATTTGGGAAATTTCCTTCTATCAAGCATGTTTTCTCAGTGAAACTGTTTCGGGTCGTCGATCAGGCTTCGCCTTGATCTTGGCCCTTCATTGTTTTCCAGTTTTAACAGACTCTGTGAATGCCAAACTTTGACCATTCTCTTATGTCTTTGGCCAAAACCATGATCTATCATCGCTCTTCTTCCTTGTGTTCCTAGATCATTGGTCTACGACGCCTTTCTCTATCGTCTATGTTGATGCAACTCTTCACCTCCAGAGGAATCTACCACCGTATATTGAGCTCTCTTCATTATCTGGTGGTCTCAAAACATGGAAAATGTGCCTCTGGTAAAGGGCTTTCACATAATTTTCAAATGAATAGGACCCTTTTCAGACTCTGTCAAGCCCATAAATCGACCGTTGCAAACGAAGTGCTAACATGACCAAGCAGGTTTATGCCATGAAAAAGCCCCTGGCGTGTGGCTAGGCCGCTTATATGCCTCTAGGGTATTTTGGTCAGGGACCAGGGACACGATGTCTAAGTAGAACTTGTAGGTAGAGGTAGAGACATATTCTGGCCTTGGACCAGGTACACGATGTCCAAGTAGGTCCTGCAGGTAGTTTATCAACTTTCAGTCTAGGAGTGAAGCTCATCTTAGTACTAAGGACCTTTTTGGTGGACCCAGTCAGGGTCCAGGAGTTTAAAAACATGATTCATTATGAGACTGAAACTCAACCTAGGACATGAATCCATTCTTTAAGAATGGAAGATAACGATGTGTGATGTCCCCTCTCCTACTTGGTTATTGAAAGGTTGCTTCTCAAGGGACTGGCCACCCCTTGACGATGTCACTAGCACCTAACCCTTAGGAGAAGTATTGAGGACCTAAGGATTGTACCATCCCATTTGGATAGTCCCCTTATACAATGCTGACAAAATATATAAAACTATGTACCTTGAGAAAGAGAAAATATTACTAGTCTTGTTGGTCGTAAAGAAGTTGTTTTTCCACCATATATGGTTCACCTTGATATTGTGGGTTTGTGGGTTGTTTTATTGTGGCCCCCTTTGTTGACTCATGGTCCTTTATCCTACTTGGTCCTATGACTCTTATTGTGTGCATACCCCTACCTTATGGGTTTTATTTCTGGTACACTTTACTTTATGGTTTTACTTATAAAACCTTTGACCATTTAACTTTATGGTCACCATTTACTTTATGGTTATATAACCTTTGGAAATTTTATTCACTTTATTTTTTTTTGTCTTTGGACCTTTCATGGACCTTTTTTATTCTATCCTAAGTTATATTTACTTTATGTTTTTATTAATATGGTTTTATTAATAAATATTTGGACCACCCTTTATTAGACTTTTGGACCATTGTCTATGATTTTACATTGGACCTTTTTATGTTGAACCTTTGATACCCTATCAACTATAAATTAAAGGTCTAAACTTGATATCTGTATCCAATTCGTGGTCCGACTCCTTTTCCTGCTCAGCATGAGCTCTTCCTCTACAAGTAATTGTTTACTTCTCCTCTTCCTCCCAGTGTTATTTTCTTCTCCCTCCGTGCATGATTGTTTACTGCGGGATATTTTTTAAGGATTATAATATTATACTTAAGTATAGTATTCTAGGCGATTGCTTTGGATTGAAAAAAACATGGTTATAGATGGGTAGGTGAATATTAAATATGAAACATTTAAATAACACTAAAATGCGTAAATTTTGGTGAATATTATGTTAAAAAAATATATTTTATGTAAATATAGGCGATATTAGACACTAAAAATGACCAAATAGCGAGTTTATTTTCTGGAAAAAAACCCAAAAATTATCCAATTGGCAAAATTTCGCCCCTTAAAATTACCCTGGGTTACTGCTCCCTGTATCTACCTCTATATGTGACTTGCTTCTCCCTATGCGCATGATCCACATAGCTACTTCCCACATGAATCTTCATGGCCACTGCTCCACAACGTGACCGTGGCTCTATCTCTGTCTGAGCTATCACCCATGTCCTCGTGACTGAGATTTAGTGAAAGTGTTGGTTGAACTCACACATGGCTCCTCCCATGAGATTGACCTATGCATCCACCTAACTGATATTGCGTGGCTTACCTCCCAGATGGCTTACCTCCTGCATGTCTTAATTCTTCTCCCGTGTGACTTCCCTAGATGGCCTTTCACTGCTCCACGGGACTGGGTCTATCCCATCTGTATCTGTGTGATCCTTCTTGGTTACTCCTACGTGATGGTATCTATGTGATCCTTCTGTGTGACTACATTTTTTTTTCTTCTATGCTGATTCACAATTTGAACTATCTTGTGGCTCTTCATTGTTCTCCTTAGTAGTGTGTTCTTCTCTCTTCTTAAATCAGAATGGATGCTCTCCCTTGCAGCATGAATTGTTTGTCTTTACTCGGTATAACTATGTTTTACAGCCCAATGTGAAGTTTATCTCTAACTGTGTGTGTCATTGCTTGGTATGATTACGTATCTCTGCTTAGTGTGACTGTGTTGGGTATGACTATGCTAATTTGAATAAAGAATTTGAGGTATATTTACTTTGACCTTAACCCTCTCTCTCTCAAGCTACGTGAATTGTTTTCCTAGTTGACTTGTCCCTTCAATGACAAGATCAACCTAAATTTTTTGAGTATAAGGTTGATTCAAATATTGGTTATTATTCTTTATTGTTGATATCTACTATACATTATTTTATCATGTATTTACTATACATGGCATTTAATGATTCTCAAGGACCAACATTAACGCGGTGACTAATGGAGCGTTAAGTTGAAAGAGATGAAAATTATGCTTTTGTTTTATTACAATTTAAATTTTATTAAGAAACACTATTATGAATACAAATTTATATGTTCATGCATTTAAGTTTACTACAAGTGTTAAAACTCCTCTAAACCTTAAATTTCAATAGTTAGAATTCTATTAAGACAAAACCTCTTGGGCAGGGTTGGTTAAGGTCATTCTGGATCTATGCAGGAATTGGATTATTAATCCCTAAATTAACCGAAATATTCTATTCACTACCATTTTTATTTATCTCTAATTGTATTACACTAACACTACTACTTGGGTTTTTAAACAAAGGAAACTATAAAGTAGTAAAATAAAATGATTGTACCTTGGTATTTGTAAATTCCTAAGGGATGGATGGCTCTGGTTTGGCTCTGCTAGAAATAGGTAGTGTCTCTTTGGTCTAGGGGGTTCTTCCTATTGAAATTCCTGGAATACACCTGCAACTACATCATCCAAGTCGTTTCCAATCCTGACATCCACTAGGTGTACGGATTATAGTTGTTATACAATTATAGCTGAGGTAAACTCCACTCCCTTGGTCTAGATTCTCAACTCTACTTACAATTCAAGTCTCTTCCTTCCCTAAGACTTCATCAACATCCCTTTTATACTGGTTACTCTCATTGGAGTGCCTTCATATACCAATCATCTCTTCTTAAACCATGAGCTACAAAACTCCCTTTGTATTTTCATCTTCTACAATTCCAGTGACCAGTTTTCACTAATTCCCTCTTCATTGATCTCTCTCTGTGGCTGCTTTTTATCTCTTCTAATGCTGCTATGCTTAAAATTTATGAATGTTCCTTAACCTAATTATGCTCCCTTAGTTATAGAATTTGATTCTCCACCTATTTTTGTAGCAACACTCTTTGATCAGGTTGCTGCTTCTTTTTTAAAACTTATATAGGTTTCTCTTTTCTTAAGATAACATCTCAACTAGAAGTTCTTCCATGCTTATCAAGAAGTCATAACTTGTAACCCTTTACTCCTACGAAGCTTTATCCAATGAACACACACTTTTGGGATTATTCATCTAACTTTTTTCATGTTTTCCTTAGGTACATGCATATAATCCTCACAACCACAAACTCTAAAGTGATAAAAAATGGATTTCTCCCACTCCAAGATTCCTTTGGTGTCCTATCACCCAATGTTGAACTAGGTGGAAAATTGACCAAGTAACAAGTTGTTGCAATTGCTTCATCCCCAAAACCTTGACTCAATTTTGCGTTATCCACTAGAGTTTGATTCATCCTCTCTGCCACTCCATTTTGGTGTGGAGAACGTGGTGTAGTTTTATGCCTGGAAATCCCATGTATTTTATAGAATGCGTCAAACTCTTTTTAGTGATATTCCCTACCATTGTAATTTTGTAACTTCTTATGGATTCTACCTTTATATCGATTTGCCTCTCCACCATAGCAACAATATTATTGAAAAAGTTAAATTTCTCACTTTTCTTTTAAAGAAATGCAACCCATGTCTTCCTGGTGAAATCATATAGATATCTAAAGTATTGAGCACCACCAATAGAGTCCATAATCATAGGCCCACATATGTCCAAATATGCAAACTAAGTCTAATATATCTCTAGATCTATGAGATCATAAATAAAACTTAGCCCTTGCATGTTTACCCAACACACATGATTCACAAAACTAAAAGGAATCGGAATTAAATTTAATACATTTAACCATTCCTTTGAAGTGCATGTATTATAGAATTTTCTCATTCAAGTGGCCATCCTCCAATGTAAAGGCATAAATTATTAAGCTCCTTTATATTTTTCCTTGTGGCCATCCTAATTTATTGTAGTGGATTAAGTTTTAGATTTGAATACAGAATGACAGGAAGGCACTAGTGGTTTTAGGTACTACCAGATTAAGTATTAGAAAGTTGAGAATCTCATGATAGAGTAGAAAATGAATTCCCTCGCTCTGTAACCAACTATATGTATTTGAATATTTTGGCAAAAGTTACAATACAAATGTCCCTACTAAAGGGAGGGATAAGAGAGCTTCAAAGTCAAATAAATACAGAAAATTCAAATTCAAATATATAAATAGGTTTTTTGTAATGAATATTTTGGCAAAAGTTAAAATCTAAATGCCCCTACTAAAGGGAGTGATATGAGAGCTTCAAATTCAAATCTCGTGGGATATCAAGACTCAACACCATTAGAGAAAATGGAGACTCCTAGACCCTCAGATGTTGAGACAAAATGTACTATGGTCGACCAAACCTCAGATGTAAAGCACACTGTCAAGATTGCTTCCAATGAAAAGAAGAAGAAGAATATTGCAAGCACCAATGGTTCTACAAACTAGTGCAATGGGCACGATGGAAATGATTTTCTTGGATTCAGAAGAAATTTTTTAAATTGAAAACCAACAATTCGGTTTGTTGGAGCTTGTTCAGGTAGCTTTCTATAGAGAATTTTTTAAGTCACAGATGAGCCATAGTCATCACTATCAATCCTCATGCTGCTCAATGTGTTTTGTTTGTAGATTTTGAAAATAGATGGAAATTTGGATGGCCCAATTCTCAGTACAAAATGTAAATATAGCAACATCAGGATTGTGTGATAGATTCAAATAGTGGATGCACGACTTCACTGTACAATATGAATCTTTGTTTAGAAAAAATGTCTATTTCTAGCACATGGAATTTAATCACATGTTGCAGAATACTTTTATTTTAATTTGCATGCTTTTCTTTCTAGTCATTTTCACTGTAATCTAACCTTGCATTTGATTTGTGGTTCTTGATTTTGGTCTATACTCCTAGTTTAGTAAAATTATTTCTCATGTCGGTAATATACTACATGCACTTACCATACAAAAGTAAGTAGAGAACGATGGATAAAATCTTTATTGCTCTATGCTCACTTGGCACCTTTCTAGTAATCCTCCATATATTGTTATGCTTTAGCCTTTTTATCCTCAATATCATTTTTCCTCGTGGATGATGTCTAGCAGATACTTTTTCAATATTCTGCAATTATGCTTGGTTTGAAGCTCCTTGGCCCCTTGTTCTACATACAATATGATTATGCTTCTTTCGGAATATGACAATTTGTCATTGCATTATTTATATGATTATTATGCATGAGTGTCTTGCAATTTTCCCAAGAAACGGTTTCGTATTATTTGGCCAACTATTTCTACATGTTTTGTCCTTCACATGGTTCAAGATTTGTGTTCTTTATTGCTATATCTTGAAGGATCTTGCATGTTTCTTGTTTTGAATGTTTTCTTGTACATATAATTTCTGAGGAACATCTTCTATCAAGTTTTTAGGTTCATCTTTCAATAGAATATGAGGATAGCATTACTACTGCAATGATACTTTTAGACCCTTATTTTTCTTGGAAAAAAATTGTATTTGTATTTCAAAACAAAAAATAAATGCATTCTCCAAAGTATTTGTAGAAATCAATCCTTCTTTTCACTAGTATGTCATACAACAAAAAAATTTGAGCCATAGCTCTACATTTCATGGTTCTTATCATCCCAAATGTTCATAAATCTACTTCATGTGATAAAATGCTTGGATACTCATAATCATTAATTAAAACTTTCTCGCGGTGTTACTGAGATGTCCTATTACTGAGTTTTTGTTACAGAGTGAATATAGATCTTAGACTTGGAAACAATTCTCAAATCTTTGTTCTTTAATTGTATTGAAGGAATCTTTGTGGACTGGTTTTCAAACAAAAATGAAAGACATCGTCTTTAACTATGGGGAATTATGAGCATGAATAGGTATAGTTGACATCAGTTCTAGTCATTTTAAAGAAGTCCACGAAAAAATCATAACTTTGGGAATGACTAGAATAGAAGACACCTGAGAGAATTCTAGAATGAACATCAGTTTTTACCTTATACTAGTTTCAAAGGAGATACATTCTTGAAAAAATCATGCTTGTGATTGTTTTATAGCCTTGACCATCATTTCAAGGTGTTGTTTTGAAACTGCTCTGCCTACAAATAACTTTCATCTTTCTTTCAGGTGAAAACATTTGTCACTTGATTGTTGAAGCTTACATTAACAAAATATTGGTTAAGTAATTAGCATATTTTTTGCCAGACTATGTGGGGGAACTAGTAAACCCCTTACTTCAGTCAACATCAATTCAGGTATCTCCTTGGGTTGCATTTATGGAGGATTCATTTTATTTTCTTTGATTTTTTATATTTATCATGAGGATTCATTTGCTAAATTATAATAGCGGTATTATCTAAATTCACTCTGCTACTCTGTTGTCTGTATTCATTTCCCTTTGATTTTATTTATTTATGGAAATGATTAGACAGTAGCATTTGGTTAATGTTTGTACAAAACATAACAATGAACATCCAATTGAGGCCACATCGATATTTATGGCTAACCATTTCCATTAAGTGTCAGATAAATAATTTTCATTTCTTTTGGTTATATCATTTTCCTTTATTCGATGCACAAATATATTAGATGTTAGGCCATGGTATTTGTATTCAAGAAGTCTCGTGCATTCCATCTGAGCCAATGCTTCTTTGTTTTAACTTTCAATACAACAGTATGCACATGTTTGGTGGAATCATATGTTGAAGGTGCGTATGGCGAACATGAGGGAAAGGAAATTGGAATTGTTGGATATGGTGTCAAGGATTTTGGGGATGCAGTCCTTGGAATCACAACTGGAGTAGATATAGTTCCCCAAAACACTCTGAAAGGTAAGTGTGTAAATTGGATTCTCTATAAACTGGTAATTTAATGATTGTGATTAACTCATTGAAAGCAAAAAGGAGTTGTTACATAATAGCATGGTAATATGTTGTGAGATTCTAATATTCAATTATGGATTTCAATGCTTTTAGTAGGAGAGGAAAAATAATTTATTGTTGGAATAAATAATGATGGTAAGCTTGTCTCACATATGATGATGACTTCTAGTTTCAAATTTGAGTTTCTTGAATGACTAAGAATTTATTTTCCTTTTTCTTTATCTCATTTTTTGTTTTGTCTCTATATGGTATTACTCGCAAGTTGGAAACTGCTACTATCATTTTTTTAAGCTATATCTACTGATATTTAAAGAATTTGCTTTGTTATTTTGTTTGGCATGTCGGACATACTAACAATTGCAGAGCTAGACTTATTGAGGTTCCTTTATTGATTCGATTTTTTCTTTTATTTGGAAAGATTTAATGAATGCATTATTTTCAAAATATAGGTGAAACTTCTTTATCTATCCTTCAATTTCCATTTGGCCATAGGATATTTGTGCAAAATCTTATGATACATGTAAACTTTTGTTTTCTAGGCTATTTATTTTGGTTTTCCATCTTATTTTGATGTCTGGCTATAAATTTCATGTTACCATATTTTATTGTAGCTTCCTAAGTAAATATTTGACATAAAAGACCAGAAAGTGACATGCTTTCACCATATTCTCCAGATCTTTAAAAAACATTGAGTTTTGTTTAGTTATGTCATTTCAACAAAATCTAGTCTTGTACATTTGAGTATTTAGGGATGTTAGCAATCATCTAGTCAATTTTTTTTTTAAATCCCATTCCAATTTGGCTAGGAAATTTGTTATAAATTTTTAGCTCTATTTATTTGGGAGGACAATTCCCCCCTAAAAAATATTTCAAGCTATCAATGGTAACCCTGATATAGAATCTTCCTCTTCTCTCTCTTCCTCGCATTCCAACTTTTTTACCATTATAAAGAAATGATACTATGACATTTAGGTTGTTTTCTCCAAAGGACTATTGGATTCATGTACATTTTAATAAAAATATATTCTATTTTATTCCCTCACATGTTGACTATGATCAATTATATCCCACCTCCCCTAAGAAATTTAATTGTTTCCTCCTACCATAGAAGGGCCACCTTGAAATATGGTGCAGTCAAGAAACACGATTCTAAATTATCACAATGGCTTGGATGCACTAAGGTGAGTCTAAGAGAAAAGAATTCAATTTGTAGGGGAAACATACAAGACCCTCCACTAACAAACATAGTTCTGCAAAAATGAAGATCATATAAGCCTATAATGGAACAAATAATCACAACAAATCATTAGATTTACTAGAGAAGGTGGAAATTTACTATTTGCATAGATATGATCTACCTAGGATTGAAGTATTGCTTGGCCACATTGACAATTTGATGGAGTGTGATATCCCCTTGCCTCTAAAGACTTCTGCTTAAGGGTAAATTTATGGGGAGACTGGTATTTCCTTTCCATGGATCTGAGGGTACAAGCTATTCCTCCGACTCTTATCATCTTCCCATATAACCATATTGAAGTCTCCACCAATCTGATAAGCAATAAAGAAATAAATAGGAGGAAAAAAACCTTGTAGTTTGTTGCATTTATCCTTTTCAGCAAGGTTACTCCCAAAAATATTCCTAGTAGAATAAATTTAGTAGAGTTTCTTCATGTAAAGAAATAACAAAATGAAAAACAAACGACCTCCAAAGATGTCATAACTTCCAAGTGAAGACATTGTTTTCTTTAGAAATCACCTTACTACAAATTATAAATGGATTCGTGAATAATTAAAGCATATGACAAATAGACAAGAAATATATTCTCAAGAAAACCTTTAGAACATAGAAAGATAAAATCAGAATATCATTATTCATGTGCATTCAATACCTTGTATGTTCAACTATCCTGCATGCATAATAGCTCATTTTCCCAAGAAAGTAGACACAACAGGCCCAACAAATAATATAAAGTATGAGAATAAATAAACAAGGACTTCAACCCATAGATGCAATGGTGGTTATCTTGATGTAGTTATTTTGATTTATAATTCACCTAATGTGCATATTATTTCTATTCCATTCTCCTTCACTTATTATTATAGTTGCTTTAGGAATAGGATCTCAACCACCTTTAATCTAATTAGAATTTATCCTCGTTGTTTATTGCTTACAAGAAGTTCACTGTGAGTTTTTTGTGTGCTAATAAACTTGGTCTATTAGTTTGATGAATGAATACAACCTCATCTTGGCATTGTTTGAGCTATTTGATTTGACAAGAATGCCTAGTTTGGGTTTGATTTTTATCAGCAATGTCACTCCAGATTCCTTCTATTCCTGCACTAGTGCTTTGGAGCCATTGATTGTATACTTTCGAGAGTATATTGATGACAATTTCCATGAAATACTTATCAAAGGGAAGCCTAATACTGAGTTGTATTCCTCCTTTCTCAAGTAAGTACCGTGGCTACCTTTTCTTTCGAAATATGCTTGTAAATTTTTGTTTATGCTCAAATCATATTACGAAACGATGAGTCAAATTTGGGTTGCATGTGTCTACTCTTTCTTTGCATCTATAGAAGAATGACGCCACTCTATAAATCATGTTGATTGGTGGGTACCAATGAGGTTATTAGTTGGGGTTGTTAAGAATTTTGTCACTTTTGCACATTACACACTTGTTTATTCTTCCATGTGGGAAGATGTATCCAACAAAATTTGGGTGTATATCAATGAATTTACAAACCGAGATGGTCCATTAGTCGGGATAAATTTTAAACCATTTAGATGTTCTCATATTCTTTATTCTAATCTAGGAATATTATATCATAATGAAAATATATTTTGGCAATATCTCTCTCTCTCTCCCTCTCACACACACACACACATATATATAGGAAAATACTTTGAAATTTGAACATCACTTGAAATCAATCTAAAAATGTTGATATTCTTAAGAGCATTCTGAGGCAATGTTTACATTGATTTTAATGATTTTTCTTTATATGGAGATGTTTCATATATATATATAAGGGAAAATATTTTGAAGTTTGAACATCACTTGAAATCAATCTAAAAATGTTGATATTCTTAAAACAATTCTCAGGAAATGTTTACATTGCTTTTAATGGTTATTCTCTGTATGGAGCTACTTCATTTAATTGTATGGGAAAGTTAGTATTTTGGTAATTTCACCCTTCATCATCATTAAAAACATAGTTAGAAAAACAATGTTATTATATTTGTATTAAACAGACAGTTCATGGCTTCCTTTACTAAACAACCATGCCAGGTAACCAAACCGACTTACTCAGAATATTTCAGAACCTTTTGGCATTGTTGATACTTATGATTCGTTGTTTTCGTAGAATATTTGACAAATTGCATATAGTAGCTTAGCATTTTGGTTTCAACTTGCAAATTAATTTTTATTTTTCCATATAAAGAAACTAGGAAATTGTATACGCAAAGTAGTATTTATTTTCTTATAAGTCTAGGATTTGTTTGTAGGAATATACTTGGAAAATGTTAATAATGCATAAATTTATACATGTATATGCAAGGGTTATTTATGTACAAAATATTATGTCTCAAACTTCATAAAAATACGCTTATGATGAATGGATATTTGGTTCTTCACATTGAGTTTCTTTGGTGGTTTTCTATTTCCTTGATTTTGTATAAGCAATATCCATATCTCAGAAGTTGATCATTGTGACTAAGCATTTTCTTTTTGTTGGTATACAACATTACAAGTAGCTAAAACTAGTTTTGTTGAATTGAATGATTCACTTTTGGTCAAACTTCAAGCTAAGCATTGTAGGTTGAATCAATTTATGTATTATGGATGGATTTTTTCCATGTTTTTCTATCGAAATGAACTATTGTCATAAAATATAGCTTGTTACATCCCAATTAAAGTGTGTTAGCTCAGTCAGAAGAATGTTGAAGAGGAAAAAAAATTAATCAACAAGGAAATCATTTTACAATTGTCAAGTTTAGAACCCATGCGAGTATGTATTTCATGCTCCAATTCCTATATACAGGAGTCCCTTGTTATCTTATGAAATGGAGTGTTGCTAGTCATGTTAAATAAATATAGTGAGCCCCGGATGTGGGTGACATGGGGACCTACAGCACACAAGGTTTGGTTGATGTGGCACATCACTATGGCTAGTCATCACATCCCCAACGTCATGCTGATGTTTTATTGGTACATGCTTCCTTCTTCAACACTAGTGATTCTTCTTAACTCCACCAACGTACATGTTCTCCATGCAGACAAAGCATGGTACGATTAAGTTAGTGTGTTAATGGCCTGCCTTAATGGACATGTGGTTTTGTGTTGGCTCGTTAATATCATCGATAGCCAAACATTCCTGCTTCTATTCATCACTGCTCCTCTGTGTCAGCCTTCTGTAGGTGATTCTCCACATCAACCTTTTGTTGATGTAATTGTAACTTCAAAATGTATTCACTTGTATATTTCATATATTGTATTTCATTGGTCCCTAATGTTGTTATTGGGAGACTCATTAATGTAATCAAGTCATGTAAAGTCATAGAGGTTAACCCTCCTTGTTGATCATGGGGTAAATTCCCCACAGTTGTGGGGCACTAGGGTTATTAGACTCTCCTAGAGAATTCGACCCCGGTAAGTAATTGTCAAGTTTAGTGGGGCCAACTTTTTGGAGTGGAAATAAAGTGAACAAAAGAATATAAATAGAAGTGAGGCTCTCCTCATTTCTACATACACACTCACTCAACTGAGGTGCATGACTGAGAGAGTAAGTGCAAGCACAAGTGAGAGAGATCAACTGTCAGAGGTCATATTTATGTTTTCAGGTTTTACTTTTGCTAATGGTGCTCGTTCCATATTTGAGGAAGTTGTAGGGTTTTATCCTTTATGGCTTCACCAAGGAAAATTATTTGTGTCTCTTGTCTCTTGTGATTATTGTTGTACATGTTATTCTCTTAGATAAGATCCTAGATCATATTGATCAAATGATAAAAATCTAACATGGTATCAAAGATAACTTGAGAAGAAGACACTCTACAGCTAATGAAGCTAGATATTCTTAATGTTTGGGTCTCTCTCCACAATCCATCAGCAAAAGGAGGCTAGGATAACTCTCCATTAAAGGGCGCATCTTTCTATCGAAGCAGAATTTGATTCCGAGCATTTTCAATTTTTGCTGCAGGAAATTAGGGCTTTTCACAGAAGTGGAATTTTTGAGTGAGCCCAGCATAGTATTTCCCTCATCCTAAAAATCAAAATTTAGATACCAAGGTCAATATTTTTGGTTGGGTAAAACTCCAGGAAAGTCAAACCCTAATTTGACATCGAGCCTGCAAAACCCTAAAATACTAAAAATGGTAGCTTTGGTACATTTAACTTATATAGGGATGGAATAAGTCTTAGGGGATGAAATTTTCACAAGCCAAATATAAAATCCTGATGTATGCTATGTAAAAATTTCAGCCTCATTTTCTCTATAATCTGGGAGATATGATTCCTCCAAATCAGGGTTCCATCCTCTTATAGGATTCATCCCTAAACATGACACCTAGGGAGAATTGATATATCTCATTATATCAAGGTCCAAATAAAATTTCAAAAGATTTTATAGATAGGGCACAAACTGTACATTCTGTGGTGAAAATTTTAGACCCTGAAGGTGAAACAGTGACACGTGGAAGTCCGTACAAGTTCGCTATGCTGAACAGTGTTGAATTAAGTCACCGTGGAAAAACTATCATAAGTCCCAATTGGTGAAACCAATTCTGCTCAAACCTATGGTGGTGGAAATAGGACAGATAAGGCTACCTTAGTACACAATTTCAAATAGAGTGGAGAAGTACTTTTGGAGATATCATAGAAACAATATCAGGAATTTCTATAGAGGAAATTGGAAAACTAGGGCTTTTTGCTCTAGGAGATTCCCTCCATTGTTTTCAGAAAAGGAGTACATTGGAGAGCTCACCTTGAAGAGACCCATATTTCTATCCAATCATATTTGAAATATTCCCAGTTTTGAAAGATAGGGTTTCTCTGACAAACCCTAGATAAGCCAGCTCCGGAACCAGGACGAACACCTCAAATCAGTAAGATCTAATATTTTGCTATTTACAGTTGAGGTTCTCATTTCAAGATGATTAATCAGACCAGCTTGATGACGAGCTTGGTGAAGCTGAAAAATTCTGAGCATGGAAGTATAATTTTTCACTGGTTCTTGAAAAAATGAACTGGACACCTACATAAGTAGAGAGGTTCCAGTTCTAGAGGGAGATGAGGCTAAAATCCTTACACAAGAAGAACTTGGTCAAGAGGATAATTGTTGATTCAATCAAGGATCACCTTATACCACAAGTGTTTTCCCTAAATACACCTAAATAGATGTTTGATTCCTTGACCAAGCTATTTTAAGGGAAGAACATAAATCAGAAGATGACTTTGAGAAACCAATTGAAGAATGTAAAGATCCAGATTGCAGAGACCATACAGTCATACTTTACAAGGGTCTCTCAAATCAAAGAAAAACTTGATGCAGTGGATGAAGAAGTAGAGGATACATAAATTGTGATAACCACCTTCAATGGCCTCCCAATATCAAGGGATTCATTCATTCAAGGAATGTGCGCCAGAAGGAAGTGATTACCTTCAGCAAAGTCTGGGAAGAGAGCACACAAGATGAAGCTCAGCTCATAATAAGAGAAAGAGAAGATGGGAGAAACTGAAGATCAAGCTCTCACGATTCAAACAAGATCCCTCAAGCGATGAGGAATACAAAGGACTCAACTCTTGAAGAACCTCTTATCCATATTAGCATTTGGATAAGAAATGATGTTGTTATGAATGAATAATATGATGAAGCTGAAGGCTCAAGAAGGATTCTACCCACGAAACAAATAAAGATAAGTATTCAATTGTCATTTCATGATATTGTTTTGTTATGCAATTTTTTATATTCATTTGATGTGTTATGCATGATAGAATGTTTGCATTAATGACAGTATACTACTAATATGCATGTAATGGGTAAGTAGCTCATGGTGCTATACAACTCTCCATTTCTACTTATCTAGAATGAAACCTCTTTGATGACATATTGGATTAGTGCACAATCTATTTCATGCTAGAGATGGAAGGCATATAGAAAGTTTACGTGACATATGGATGAATGTTGCATTAGCTAAAATAAGTTTCATGATTATATATTTATGCATAAGAATTTTTCATTATGAATATTCCTTATGAAATGTTTCCAACCATACAACTAATGCATTTCACTTGTAGGAAAGATCGTGTACAATCGCTTACAAGAAAAGAAGGTCGAGACTTGTTCCGAAGAACAAGTGATGACAGTTCAAGAAATAATCCAAAATGAAGAATAATATGATGATACTTTCAAAGAAAGAAGAGATCTCAGACACGGTTCCATTATGTAACACTGTTGGGCAACATCATTGATGCAGAACCTTCCAGCTATGAAGAAATAGCCAAGAAGAAAGGGAAGGAGAGTACCAGTTCAAGAAGAATGATGTCTAGGATTCGGTATCGAGACCTGAAGGGAAGTCCGTAGTATCTTTCATACAGATCTACTAGTTTCATCATGCAGTAGATGGAAACATCATGGGATCCAAGGAAATAATCCTAGCACGAGGGTTCTCATGGAAAGAATGCATAGACTACGAAGAGACATTTGCAACCACCAAAAGTTAAGACACATGACAGGAAGACTCGTGTGTGTAAATTAAAGAAGGCCTTGTACAAGCTCAGAAGGCACCCATGGGATAACACATACATGAGGAGTTTGAAGATCACCTAGAGTGATGAAGATCTTAACCTTTGCTACAAGGTTGAATATGAAATCCTATAGAGGATGAAAAGCTCACAGATGGGTGCGAGAAGAACTTTTGAAAAGGTTCAAGATAGAGGATCTTGGTATCAAGTAATCCTAGATGGATACATAGAATATTAGTAGCAGAGGAAGTTACTTGTCACTCCAGTAAATATTGTTTAAATACATAGAGTATGAAAGGAAGGAGGGAGAATGATGCTCCACTTCAGAGGGAGTGACGACAGAAGATCCTGAGGTTTGACATGGTACGACAAGATGGACAGCTTACTGATGGCTCTAGGATTTACTCAGAGTAAAGAGAATTCCAACCTTTACTTCAAGGTTGAAGGTGGAATACCAGTGATGCTCCTACTATATGTCGAGTACTTGTTCCTGACATAAAAGAGGAACTCATTAAAGTTGCAAGAAGGAGACTTGCTGCTGAGTTCGATATGAAGGACTTGGATACGATGTACTACTTTTTAGGCATGGACATGTGGCAAAATGAGGATGGAATATCCCTGAGACAAGGGAAGTATGTAGTAGAGATCCTGAAGAGGTTCGGGATGATGGACTACAAAGCCATGGCCACACATATGGCATCAAACCTAAAGCTATTGAGTGATGCTTCATCAGAGACGGTTGATGCCACAATGTATCATCAGATTTTTTGTTCATTGATATTCCTGACATATCCGAGATATGCTCACTTGGTTGCATAGCATGCAGTGAGGTACCTGAAGGGTACAATTGAGCATGATACGAATCAGAAGATTAACCTAGAGGGTTATGTGGATTTAGATTGGGTAGGTAGTGCCATTGATAGGAAGAGAACTTCAGGGTGCTTCTTCAATATGGGATCAGGTGTGATCTCTTGGTTTGGCAAGATGGAGTCCTGCATGGAACTGAGTACAGCCGAGGAAAAATATGTTTCCAATTGCTTGAATACTTGGGAGAGAGGAGAAGTGAAGCTCCATTTTGTGATCCATATCAAGATCTCTCGAAAGAGGGATTTCTAGCATAGTCAGTGAGACAGGTTGTCTGAGCATAAAAATCCTGGCGAAGCTCATAGCTTGCTCAGATGTAAATGGTCTTATAGGTTTTCCTCAGATGTAATTGGTCCTAGTGAATATCACAGGTTATACTTGGACATAATCATCCCTGATGTGATTCTATGCTAGAAATGCCCAAAGTGAAGCTTGAGTACTTTAGGGAGAATCTTGGTATTCTCTAGATAGAGGTTCCTTCCAAGGGGAAGTGATGAGTCTGTGTGCCCTTCTAACATGGTGATAGGATTGGTGCCTTCCATGGTAAGATGTAAGTGCATATCCCTTCTAACACAGATGGTGGATGTGTTCCTCCCATGGTCAAATATAAGTGCAGAGCCCTTCTGACATGGATGGTGGATGTGTTCCTCCCTTGCTCAGATGTAAGAGTAGAGCCTTTCTGACATGAATGCTGGATGTGTTTCTCTCATAGTCAGATGTAAGTGCAGAGCCTTTCTGACATGAATGTTGTATGTGTCCCTCTCATGGTCAAATGTAAGTGCAGAGCCTTTCTCACATGAATGTTGGATGTGTTCCTCTCATGGTCAGATGTAAGTGCAGATCCTTTCTGACATGAATGCTGGATGTGTTCCTCTCATGGTCAGATGTAAGTGTAGAGCCTTTCTGAAATGAATGCTGGATGTGTTCCTCTCATGGTCAGATGTAAGTGCAGATCCTTTCTGACATGAATGTTGGATGTATTCCTCTCATGGATAGATGTAAGTGCAGAGCCTTTCTGACATGAATGTTGGATGTGTTCCTCTCATGGTCACATGTAAGTGCAGAGCCTTTCTGACATAGATACAGGACTGGTTCCTCCTATGGTCAAATGTGAGTGCTGGGACTTTCTGACATGGATGCAGGATGAGTTCCTCCCATGGTCAAATGTGAGTGTTGGGAAGGCCTTTCTGACATGGATGTAGGATGTGTTCCTCCCATGGTCAGATATAAGCACTGAAGAAGAAGAAGAAGAATACCTACATTGAGGGTAGGACTACAACCACCATGAGAAAGGGTTGGCTCTATAGAACTTCCTGTGATGAGTAGAATTGAGAGATAGCACCATTTGTTCAAGATAGCGGAAGTAGTGATGATGATGATCCAGTGATGATTCAGCTTTGATGATGATCCAGTGATGATCTAGACTTGATGATGATCCAGTGATGAAGACTTGTGCTGATGATTTTTGTCGAGAGAATACCTTCCTAGTTAAGAGGGAGTGTTAATGTAATTATAACTTCAGAATGTATTCACTTGTATATTTCATATATTTTATTTCATTGGTCCCCGATGTTCCTATCAGGAGAATCATTAATGTAATCAAATCATGTAAAGTCATAAAGGTTAACCATCCTTATTGATCAGGGGGTAAAGTCTCCATAGTTGTGGGGCACTAAGGTTATTAGACTCTCCTAGAGAAGTTAGACCTGGTAAACAATTGTCAAGTTTAGTGGGGCCGACTTGTTGTAGTGGAAATCAAGTGAACAAAATAATATAAGTAGAAGTGAGGCTCTCCTCATTTCTACATACACACTCACCCAATTGGGGCGCATGAGTGAGAATGAAAGTGCTGGCACAAGTGAGAGAGATCAGTTGTTGTAGATCATCTTTATGTTTTCGAGTTTTACTTTTGCTAATGTTTCTCATTCTATATCTGAGGAAGTTGCAGGGTTTTCTCCTTTATGGTTTTCCTCAGGAAAATTCTTTGTGTCTCTTATATCCTATGATTATCGTTGTGCATGTTATTCTCTCAGATAAGATCCTAGATCATATTGCTTAAATGATAAAAATCTAACAACTTTCGCAGGCGATCCTCAGGTGTTGTCCATTGCACCCACCTTGCTCCTCGTTCCCCTATTCATTGCTTGAACCATGCCACCCATGCAACGTGGAACTCCTAGGAGGGGACGCACTAGCTAAGGTGCTTCCAATTCAAGGTCCACTCCCTTCAATGCTCAATCCTACTCTGATGGATATCATATCAAAATTCTGGATCCCCTGCATCTCCTGGTTGATGATTGGGAGGATGAGCTCATCAACTCCCTCTCAGCTTCCAACCACACCACAGAATGTTGAAGGAACTACTGGGTTGTCAAAAATCTGTTGAAGCACCTCATTCTCTGCTCCTCCACCCTCTAGGTTGCTGCTCTTGTTCTTGAATTCAATACCGGTGGCTCAGGTATACCTAGCCCATCTTCCCCCCCAACTCCTTCTGACCCCACCACGCCACCCCTCCTTCTATCCCTACTCCTTATCCTTCACCGACACCCATGGACGTGCCCCCCCCCCCTACCACCCCCACCACAAAGGAGATTTTATAGCACCTCTACAAGAAAAACCCTCTCCAGTGTGGAAATTCCAAGGAAGAACAAGCCATTGTCGATCAAGCAAGCTAGGTCAAGCACAGAGGACGGCTCGAGTATCAGTGCACATTCCAGTGACGATGATGAGTAGCAGCGATGAAGAGGACACCAAAGGAAAGGATGACAATGAAAGCAACAAGGGAGACCCTCCTAGTGTGCATCTTGGTACTAGTTTCAGGACCCCCATCATCAAGGAACCCTTTACCAAATCTTAAGACAGGTTCTATGCTTCAGTTTCTCATCCTTTTGAAAAAATTAATGGGATGGTGGCCTTACATGTTCATGACTTGCAAGCTAAGCTTGAAGTGTTTTTTTAATCTCTATAAACTCTATATTGTTTGGATCTGTTTTCCCTCTAGATGGGAGGATATTTTTGCTTGTTATAGTCCGATTTCAATACATGGGAAAACTAGTTTACTTTCTTTGTCTCTTCTTATCCATAGGTCGAATACATAGTTTTGTAATTCTAGTTGTAACATCATTTTATTTCAATAGAATATACTCTGAATTCACACAAAACAAAAAGATAGTGAAATAATATTAGACAAAAGTTTCAGTAATCAAATTTTTTATTAGGTTTCGTCATTGAAATAAGGATGAACCAGTCGCCTGGAAACAAATCATAGTAGCATAGAAATAATGACAAACAAGATTTATGTCTTTGATATATTTGTGAAGAAAATCATCTTATGCAATAGATAACTGCAACGATAAACTAACCATAGTTGATTTCATCAACCCCTTATTCTTCCCAACTTAAGCCCTCTACACAAAAGGTAAAATTATATACAACCTTTTGTCATAAAACATCATAAGATTCAAATCTACAGATCTCTAATGGTCTGATGTCAGATATCCGACGGTATGGTGTCAGATATCCAACGGTATGTGGACCCAAAAGTGTCAAATATTCGACCCCTTAGCAAGATTTATATGCTCATGTAAGTGAATGGATATATGGATTTATGGAACATCATTTAATAATACATTTAAGTATTTGTATGGGATAGGAATATGGTAAATTGAATGGTATAAGAAGTTACTCTTAAAATTTAAAAAGGTACGTATAATTAAAGAACTTAACCTTATGGCATTCCCTTAATTTGATGAGGATTACGTAAAGGCTACAAACATAATAATAATGAAGTTTTCCCTAGTGCTTATCAAGCGTTACAAGTTGGCCTTATCAAGTAAGGCACTTAAATCATTCTTTGGCTAAGTTTTTGGAGTTAACCTATATGTCTTTTCATGTGTAAGTGATTGAGTGATCTTTCATCAATAACTTATCATGATGTGCAAACACTGGTACTAACATATTTGAGTTGTATCAAGATGTTTTTTTTTTAATTTACCCCATCTCTCAAAATAGTAAAGAGGATTTTGGGTACATTACAAGGGAATATCTATATAGAAGTAGACACACCTAAACAAAATAAGAAAACTACGGCTGCATACACAGACTTGGAAATTTAATTGAATTTTTTCACCTTTTACAAAGCTTGGGCTCTCAATCCTTTCAAAGACCATGAGCTTGAGCTCTTGACCACTTCTCAGACTTTTTCTTCTTCTTCTTTTTTCTCTTGCTTTGTCCTTCTCCTATATGCATGTTTTCATTCATTCTCCTTCTACATATAAAAAAATTTATTTTGCTTCTCTTGGAAGCTACCAACTAACATTAAATCTTGTAAATTAATCCATGACTATAAATCTATCTAACAACTTGACTTGGAAAACAAAAACACGGTTGACTAAATACAAGGAAGCGTGCACCATGCCTACCGAAAAATTGGCTAACAACTATGTACTTCTATGGACTCTAACTAAGCCGGCTAGGATTTGTAAGACATCAGCTCGTAATAAATTTCTCCAACACTCTTCCTTAATTATCAGCAGATGGGGATCATTAAAACAAAAATTTTCAAAATGTTTCAGAGCTATAACTTGCTATGTGCATGATAGAATTCATTAAGTTGAACTTGTCACTCCTAAATAACTTCGCAAATACTAGAATGTGTCCCTTGCCAATGGTTTTGTAAATAAGTATTCCAGCTGGTCTTCAGACCTACAAAATTTTAAAAAAAAACATATTTTTTATTTACCAAATATCTTATGAAATGATACCTTGTGTTAATATGCTTAGTTCTCTTGTGGAACACATGGTTCTTCAACAGTGCAATGGATGAATTGTTGTTGCAGTAAATGGTTGTAGGTTCTTGATGGTTCTACGATATATCACTTAACATCCTCCGCATCCAAACAACTTGACATGTAGCACTTGTAGTTGCAACATACTATGCTTCTGGTGAAGAAAGAGTCACGATGGGTTGTTTCTTTGACGCCCACGACATGACACCTATACCAAAATGAAATGTGTACCCAAATGTGTTTTTCATGTCATCTATGTTGCCTTTACTATCGTAGTCAGTATATCCAATAAGTTTGAAATTTTCTGAGGTTGAATACAAAATGCCAAAGTCCTTTGTGCAACTTACATACCTCATAATTATTTTACTTGCTTTCCAATGAGAGAATTTTGGTGACTCCATAAACCTTGAGATCATACGTACTCCATACATTATGTCTGGCCTTGTCACATTTAGATACATAATGATGTCAACCATCCTTTTAAACAGCGTAGGATCTACATTTGATCCATCATCATCCTTTCTCAATTAGACATATTAAATATTTTCAAAACTATGTCTTCATACTTGGACTCCGATATAAATATACCACTTTTACATTGTTGGACTTCAATACCCATAAAATAATTCATAAGCCCCAAATTATTCATTTCACATTCACTTTCCATGACTAATTTAAAATTGTTCATGCCAAAATCACCAGTAAAAATTAAATCATCTACATATATGTAGACAATTAACATGTTACCTTGCTCACTAACTTTGATGTATAGTGTTGGTTCACTTTCACTTATTTGAAATCCATTTTGGGTGAGATAGGAATCCATGCAATTGTACCAAGCTCTAGGAGCTTGCTTCAAACCATAAAGTTCCTTCTTCATCCCGTACACTTTGCACAATAGGATTTGAACCCAAAATCCGATGTCAGAATCCGACATCATCCGACATTTTGTATAGATGTTTCAGACAGCAATCACTGAAAAGAATGGTGATCAAAAAAAATTTATAGCACCAACGAATATCCGACACATCAGGTGTCGGATATCCGACCCCCAGAGTGTCGAATATCCAACCCCCAGAGTGTCGCATATCCAACCCTTAAGTGTCGGATCTCCGATGGTCTAATGTCAGATATCCGATGGTATGGTGTTGGATATCTGATGGTATGTGGACCCAATCGTGTCAGATATTCGACCCCTTAGCATCAGATATCCGATGGGATGTATAGGTTTTTTTTTTTAAATGTAAGGTTTACATGATTTTAAATTTATGGTCCCATATTTTCAACGGTAACTATGTTCGAGGTGTCGAATATCCGACGCATGGACGTTATAAATATAAATTGATTTAAACATTTCGACATGTTTTTTGTAGAAGCAACGAATGATTTGTGAAAATTATTTGTTCCTCGATGGACATTTTTAGGAATTGTTTTATTCTTCAATGGGCGATTGTGGGAAAAAAAATTTCATCGATAGATAGTTTGCCGGGAATTGTTTATTCTTCAACTTCTCTCTGGTTGACAAAATGTTGATGCGTGGAACTCGATTTTTTAAGACAACCGGTTATATTCATTAATGAAGTTTGTGACAAAATGTCAAATAGAAATATTCCGGATCCAAACGAAGACAACTGAGAATTGCTTGCTAGACTATGGGATGCAGCGAAACGAAGGGGTGATGGAAAATTTTATTGTCCATGTACTCAATGCAGGGGATTTAAGAGGAGAAGAATATTGATCTCAACCACCACAAAACATTGCACAGAACATGGACACGCTGAGGGGGGGAACGATTATCATCCATTTGTAGGTTTAGCATTATAAAGTTTATTATATTTGTTTTTTTTTGTAATTGTATGTAGTATTTTTATTTTTCATATATTAATGAATAAATATTGATGTTTCCATGTATTTATATTAAAGGAAAGACACCCTATAGCATATTGTCCAGAGGAAGTTCTTTTAGAGCAAGTTCAGGATCAGGATCATGGAGCGTGTATGTTTAATGGAGAACAAGTGAATGGTCATATTGAACAAGATGATCATACCGATAATGTAATTGAAGATGATGGTACAAATACATTGATCCATGATTCATTTAATATTAGAATGGATGATGACGATGGCGTTGATAATGAAAATGATGATGACTTTGATGATGTTCATGATATACCTCTTCTTAATAAGGCATATTTACCCCTTTATGAAGGCTCCAAAACAAATCTTCTCTCTACTGTATTGTTGATAATGAACTTGAAGGTTATGAATGGTCTTTCAAACATTTCAATCACACGGATGCTAAGGTATTTAAAATAATCTGTCACATATATAGGATCTTGATAAAGTTTATCTGTATTCCTCTAATAATTGTATTGTTAACTCATTATTGATCATCGTATAGATGAAGCGCATTTCGTTAATATTATTTATTTATTACATTAACAAAAAAAAAATTTGTAGCTTGATAGTTGAATTTTTGTTACCACCATCAAATATTTTACCTCGCACATATCGAGATTTATCTTCCATCATGAAAGAGTTTGGAATGCATTATGAAGCAATTCATGCATGCCTTGATGACCATGTTATATATTATAATTAGCATGAATTTGCAACAAAATGTCTGGAATGTCATGTAAGTAGATATCGTACAGATAAAGTAACAAAAAAGGTTCCTCAGAAGGTTCTTCGTTATGTTCCCATCATTCCACGTTTGCAACGATTGTTCAGGTGCAAAAACATAGTGCAATTTATGGATTGCCATGCCAGGAACAAAAGTCAAGATGATGTTATCTGAATGCCTACAGATGGTTCTGCTTTTAGAGATATGGAGGAAAAGTGGCCTCGCTTTAAAGAAGAACCACATAATCTTAGGATTTA
>LPNX010353771.1:186914-207228 GCA_001517045.1 Pseudotsuga menziesii | reverse complement strand
AATTTTAAGTTCCACTTTAATTGCATTTAATGATATGGAGTAGTTAGAATAGTTTATATATGAATATATTTTACATAGATATTCCATATCTAAATATTGTAGGCCTTTAGATGAAGGGTAAATTTGCATGTCCAGTTTGTGGTCCTAAGATAAAATCTCATCGTTCAAAAAGCTTAAGAAAGGAGGTGTTTGATGAGTATAGGCATTTCCTCTCTAAGAATCACGGGTATAGAACAACTGAAAAAAATCTTTTCAATGGGAAACAAGAGACTGCATTAAAACCACGGAGAATGACACCTCACCTTTGGAAGATCCAATACAATAGAAATTGTCATCATGGTGCGTATGGATCATCGTATATGAATTGTTATCTATATTAATTTTTATTGTGAGTTGTTTACTGTAGTGGACATATTTGATTTATGATGTAATTTATTTATAAACTAATATTCATGATGTCCATCGTGATCATGAAGGCATTAATGGGCTTCCACGAGGAATGAAAATTTATCCTATTCAATTCAGCAGGTTTCCCTACTATGAGCACCTACAAATTGCTCATTTGTTTGATAAAATGCATATTGGAAAGAATGTTACTGAAACCTTATGGTGAATACTAGAGCTAAGGAGGGAGAAAGATAAAGTTGTGAAAGCTTGCAAAGACATTCAAGAAAGCAACCATGCAATGAAAGACGTCATCCAATTTCATACCAACAGAGAACAAGTTAATATAAACTCAATTCCATCGATGTTTACAGAGCAACAAAGCAATGTTGTCAAAGAAGTAATGCAAAAAATTAAATTTCCCACTGGATTTTGTGCAAACTTGAAGAATATCATAACCACAAAAGGTGATTTTGCAGTGGTCAAAACACATGATTGGCATGTCTTCATCAAGGTAATTATTATTGTTATGTCCATATAATTTTTTTTTGTCAATTTACTGCTTATATTTTTTTTCTTGTTTGTATACTCTTTGTTTAATAAATGGCATGGTTTGTATATTGATATAGTATGTTCTACCTCTCTCTCTCCCGTACAACTTCGACAACAATGTCAAACAAGTTATATATAATCTTGGTAAATACATGAGGTAACTAGCGATTACTTGCATGTGCTTAGTGTTTCTTTAATTCTTCGTATAATTTTTTATTTTTTTTGCACTATTTCAGCATATATTGTAATTTAATGTTTATTTTTGTTAAATATCGTTATTGGTTTGTGTCACTTGTAGATGGTTGACATCTAAACAAATCCATAAAGAAGATATAAAGTATTGGAGGAGAGAAATTCCTTGTCTCATGTGTGAAATGCAGAAGCATCTACCATCGGCAGTTTTCAATGCACAAGAACACTACCTCATACACCAAGTTGAGGAGATTGAGTTGTGTGGACCTATGCACTCAAGGTCCATGTGGATGGTTGAGAGGCACTTGAAATTTATGAAGGGTTTGGTGAGACAACAAGCACATTCTGAGGGTTCTATGATGGAAGGATATACGGTATACCAAAACATGTTGTATGTTAGTGAATATCTTCCTATTTTAGCGTCAAAGCTCAATATATGTCGCATTTGTGATCCAGACTCGAATAACAAATTTGAAGCGGAGCAACTGAAGGGGAAAGGTAGATTGAGGAAGCTAAAAGGTAATTATTAGCTAGTGGATGTTTATTATATCCTTCATATTCTAATTGTATTTTCTAGTCATAATTTCTTCATTTAAGAGCATATACTTTGTTCATGAGATTTACACCTTTCTTTCATTTTAGTGGTTATTGTCATTAAACAGTTGGTCGAGAATGGGATGCAATTCATTTATACATCGCAAACAATATTGACTGGATGAAGTTATAGATTGAACGATGTGAACAATCGGGTCATGGAATATCATGGGAAGGTGTGGCTTCATTGGTAAAAGCAACACAACGCAATGGAAATAGCAATCTAACAAAAAGGGAAATCGATTTGGCGTATGGTGTAAAATATAAAATGGCAAGCATATAATTAATCAATCCCTATAAATCTTTTATTTTGCAAATTACATTTTGACGTACATGTTCTTATTTTCCATGTATTGCTGCATAAGGACTGAATGGTTGTGTAATCTTTTTGTGTATTGCTTATTGCAGGTAAAACACCATAAGGCTATGGTCTGTAATGGAGGTAGATATCGGATCAAAAAATTGGATGAAACAAAGAAAAAATCAGATTCTGGGGTATTGACTGTCTTTGAGGTTACCAATGTTTCATCTAGAACTGACAGATATCCAGAAGTATCAGAAAATCGATACTATGAGTATTTGGAAGATATTCTACAGTGTGACTTTAAATCCTTTAAAGTAGTTCTATTCATTGTCAAATGGTACAGGTTACTGTTGAATCAATGTGATCTTGATAGAACTATTATTGGACATGATAATGGATTTACCATGGTAAACACAAGGTTGTTTGATCTAGGAATAGAGCCCTATGTTATTCCAAGCCAATGTGAACAAGTATTTTACTCATAGGTTCCAGGTAAAGCGAGCTGGTCATTTGTTGTGAGACACGATCCAAGGGGAAGGCCGGTAAAGTATAACCTAGAAGATGCTAATGAAGAGGGTTCTCTGGAAGAAGGACACGATCATGCACTATAGCATGATCAACATGAGTTATATGATGATGATGATCCAGGAGAATATGTACTCCAAGAAACAGTTGAATCTGATGATGTAGCAAACAATGTCGATGAAAGTTATACCAATGATGACATGATGAGCATAACTGATGATGATGACGATGATGATATGGCCAACCCTTACAATGTTGACTCTGGATCTAATGCTACAGATGATGACTTAGATGAAGAAGATGATGACATGGATGAAGAAGACGATGACTTATCCTCATGATCATTGTCATCGTCATTATCAATATTGTCATCATCATCATCAAAATCATAATTATCATCATCGTCATCATCAAAATCATAATTATCATCATTGTCGCCATCATCATGATCATATTCATCGCCATCATCATCATTAAAGTTAAACATAGATAAAATTAATTACTTCATATCATCATCATCGTCATCTGTAGAATCATCATCGTTGTCATCATATTGTCTTCATCATTGTCGTATCATCTTCATCATCGTCATCCTCATCAACATAATCATCACCAACATCATCATATTCATCATAATCGATGAAGATGACATCGTTATCCTCATTATCATTGTCATCATCATTATCAATATTGTCATCATTGTCATCAAAATCATAATTATCATCATCATCGTCGTCATCAAAATCATAATTATCATCATCATCGCCATCATCATCATATTCATCGCCATCATCGTCATTAAAATTAAACCTAGATCAAATTAATTACTTCATATCATCGTCATCGTCATCTGTAGCATTGTCATCATCTTCATCATCGTCGTCATCATCATCAACGATGAAATATAATTAAAGGTAAATATTTAATTAGACCTATTCTTTTATCTTATTTCTTTTTAAAAAGAGTTACAGACATCATTATCATCATCATGTGGATCACCACCATCATCATCCTCACCATCCTCATGATCACCATCCTCATCATCATCATCTTCATCATATATAATCATCATCATCATCATCATCATCATCATCATAATCATCATAATTATCACACTCATCGTCATCTTCATCATAATCGTCAATGTCGTCATCACCGTCTTCATCATCATGACCATCATCATTGTCATCATCATTATCATTGTCATTGTTGTCATCAAAATCATCATTATCATCATCGTCATTGTCGTCATCGTCATCATCATCATCTTCATCGTCGTCGTCATCATCATCATAGCGTGAAGATTAGTGTTTTAAAACACTAATATCTTGATAGTCTGAGTTAATTATATTGCCAAATACTATAAATAAATATTAATTTAAAGTCACATTTATGCCTAAGCCTTTATCATTTGATAATGCACATAAGCTACATTGTAGTTAGTAACACACATGGTTTTCTTTTGACGTGATATTTGCTAATAAAAATAAAGTGATTATAGCTATAAATATTTAATTTTATTTATATTTGAAATATTTAATTTCCATAAAATATTTTATATGTAATTTTAGAATTTATCATTATATTTTTGTTTTGAATGTTTTAAGTTTATTTTAAAAAAGTATTTAATTTAAATAAGATATTTATATAGAAGAATGTAGTTAGCAAAATTTATGTCCAAAATTTTTACTTAGTTTATTGCTATAATAAAAAGATCTCGATGTTAAGAATGTTGAACATAACATTAATGTTTTTTTTAATCTTTTACATACCTTATGGCTCATGAAAAGATATCAAATTCCAATTTTTTCATATATCTTTGATCTTACCGCAACTTTATAGTTTGGTGACAAACATCAAAATCATTTTAGATATTTAGACTTTCTTAAATTTCCAAAACAATGGCTTCTTAAGTCATTTAAATGTTGTCATTCCACCCACCAAAGTTTGACTCTCCTAATTGTTGTCATTCCACCCACCAAAGTTTGACTCTCCTAATTGTTGTCATTCCACCCACCAAAGCTTGAGTCTCCTCAATAGCATATTTGTGCCTTATAGCTATTAAATTAGATATATGTCAAGGTTCTTAGTAAAAGTGTATGTGATAATAAATCCTTATTCTCTTCTTTCTTTCATTAGGAATTTATGACTTTTTTTTATGATGGTGATGACAATGATGACGACAATGTTACCATATTGGTCTATCATATTTTTTTATATTGAATCCAAGCTCAAAAAGGGCACAAATAAGATTATAATGATTATAAAAGAATTGGGCCCTTCATCAACATCATCATCATCTTCATCATCATCATGTTAATCATCATCGTCTTCATCATCACACATCATCATACATCATCGTCTTCATCATCATCATCATCACACATCATCATCTTCATCACACATGGTCCTCATCATCATCATCATCATCATCCTCACCATCCTCATCATCATCATCATGAACATCATCATCATCATCATCATCATCAACATCATCTTCATCAACATGATCTTCATCATCATCGTCGTCATCTTCATCATCATCTTCATCATCATCTTCTTCATGAACATCATCATCATCATCATCATCTTCATCATCATCAACATCATCTTCATCATCATCATCTTCTTCTTCATCATCATCATCTTCATCAACATCATCATCATCATCTTCACAATCATCAACATCATCATCACACACATCATCATCATCATCATCATCAACACCATCATCATCAACGTCATCCTCATCACACATCATCATCATCATCATCACACATCATCATCGTCATCACACATCGTCGTCGTCGTCATCATCATCATGTGGTTCATCATCGGCATCATCATCACCATCCTCATCATCATCATGAACATCATCATCATCATCATCATGTTCATCATCATCAACATCATCTTCATCATCATCATCATCATCTTCATCATCATCAACATCATCTTCATCATCATCATCATCATCTTCATCATCATCATCATCATCTTCATGAACATCATCATCATGTGGTTCATCATCGTCATAATCATCATGAACATCATCATCATCATCATCATCATCATCATCTTCATCATCATCAACATCATCTTCATCGTCGTCATCACCATCTTCATCGTCATCTTCATCATGATCATCATGATCATCTTCATCATCATCAACATCATCATCATCATCAACATCATGATCATCCATCATCATCATCGTCGTTGTCACTGTCATCGCCGTCGGCGGCGTCATCGTCATCATCATCACCAACAACATCATCGCCATCGACAGCGTCATCATCATCATCATCATCAACATGGTTAGCATTTTCATCATTTCATATGATATCAAGATGGTCATCACCACCATCATCATCTTCATCATCATCATTGTCGTCCTCTTCATCATCATCATCTTCGTCTTCATAATCAGCATCCTCATCTTCATCATCGTCATCATCATCATCATCGTCATCATAATGATCGATGTCATGGATAACATCATGATCATCATCGACATCATCATCATCAGCGACATCCTCATCCTCATCATCATAGATTCACTGCACACATAAAGACTCACATAGATACACCCCCCTCTTTGTATAAAAATAAAATAAAACATAGTATAATTAAATAAATAAAATAAAACATAGTATATATATATATATAAATAAATAAAATAAAGCATAAATTAATTAATTAATTAAAACATAAAACAATATATATAAATAATAATAAAACAATTATTTATAATACATATATATAAATATAATAACAAAAACATAAAAGCACAAAAAAACACTAACGGTGGCGCGCTATTTTCCTTTCAACTTCACGAGAAAGCTTCTTCTGTGCATCTCATCGGGTGCTTGTGTTCAGTGATCATGAGAAAGCTTTCCTCTATGTTGTGCATCTCGTCGGTTGCTTGTCGTTCAGTGATCAAGGGTCAATCTTCCCAACTTTCTAGAGAACAATATCAGTGGGAGCAACGATTTGGACAGTGGGAGCAACGATTTGGACCGGCCATGAAGAGTAAGGAGAGTGGATAATTGTGGTTTTGCAGCGGACAAGGAGGCCAATTGTCAGTCAAGATAATGGATCCCAAAATTGTGAGTACCATGCACTAATTCATGTCTATTTTTAAATTTTTAATATGGTCTTGCAAATCTCTAGGGTTTCTTAGCCAATAGAGGAAAGGCAAAGGCTATTAGAGCAGGCTTAGACCCAGGTTATGCAGGGTTGGTATGTTTCAATCCTGCCTTCTCAATTTAGGCTTTGGATAAAGCAAACCCCCATTTTTACCAGGTCGAATGGTCCTCACTCTCTCGTCCAGTGGTGATGTGTTCCTTCTCACTCGGTTATGGTGAACGGGATCTTGTGTGGGTGACCAATTAGACACCTCATTTATATACCTTGCCTACTTTATTACTTTACTTTTACCAACAACCCAAAGGGTCTCTGTCTATACTGCCTGGTTCTTCACCAACTTGAATCCTTCCTTATCAGCTTTCAAAGATGGGTTTTCTTCGTTGTGCATGCATTTAATGATAGACCCAATTTGATAGTTTCAACTAACCTACATTTGACCCATATTGGCTGATATGGATTCTAAAGTCTGGCCAGTCTGAGCGTTACAATTAGTGGACGAACCCATCACATTTTGGTTCGCATTCAAATTGGTTTGATTGTTTTTATGTGATTTATCTCAGCAATCGGTTCCCAAATAAGCAATTAATCCGACCCAACCCAAATGAGATGCTTAAGGGAGGTTTAGAGAAGGATTCGAGTTCCACCATAGCCACGATAGTTAGATTTTTTTTGCTCACATGTATGCTCGGTTCATTGGAGAAGGATGAAAATCGGTTGCTGCCCCGAGCAGGATTGCCAAGCCATGTTTTGTTATAAGCAAGAAACTAGAACCTAACCCCTAGATCATTGAATATCATTATAAAATCCCTAGGTTAGAAATAAACTCGAACCTAACCCAGTATTTTCCAAATTGTAGCGACAACAGGGGTTTCCCAGAATTCTGCCAAATGTTATGGATTTCTTCTTTAAGGTGTTTTATTATAGAAACCTTATATTAGAAAGCAACTCGAACCTAACCCAGTAATTCCCAAGCTCTAAACACCATGAGATCTTGGACTATACAATATATTTTCATTAAGTGATTGAATAAAGTAATCCACTTACAATAACTATTTTTTCAAAATATTAAATTTTTTTCTACATACCTGTTAATATCATCATCAAACAAAACTGTCCACATGAACTATATCTCACAAAAGATAACAAGTGTTCAGCCAAGCAACGGTGACGATTCGTGGTGTTATGCTTCACAAGTTTGCGATGTTGCAACCTAATGAAACATAATACCAAGAGTCGTCACCATTATTAGCCAACACTTATTAGCTATTTTAGAGTTAGTGAATTGAAAGTGGCTAAGTCAACGCAAAAAAGAAAGGTAATAAGTTTGACTAAATAAACTATTTTGATAATTGTACCTACATCTTCCTCTACATGCCTCACCTATCTCGACGTAATATCAAAATTACTATCATTAGTATGTGTACCTTCTCTCACTGACAATCTTCTTTTTTATTCTCCAAAACAACTATATTATAGGGCCTTTTGGCATGACATTGTTTTGCATGCAACTTTTATTTTGTTAATATTAGAAAGAAACTCGAACCTAACCCAGTATTTTCCAAATTGTAGCGACAACAGGGGTTTGCCAGAATTCTTCCAAATGTTATGGATTTCTTCTTTAAAGTGTTTTATTATAGAAACCTTATATTAGAAAGCAACTCAAACCTAACCCAGTAATTCCCAAGCTCTAGACACCATGAGAGCTTGGACTATACAATATATTTTCATTAAGTGATTGAATGAAGTCACTCCACTTACAATAACTATTTTTTCAAAATATTAAATTTTTTTCTACATACCTGTTAATATCATCATCAAACAAAACTATCCATGAGGACAAATTTCAAGAACTCTGTCCACATGAACTATATCTCACAAAAGATAACAAGTATTCATCCAAGCAACGGTGAATATTCGTGGTATTATGCTTCACTAGTTTGCGATGTTGCAACCTAATGAAACATAATACCACGAATCATCACCATTATTAGCCAACACTTATTAGCTATTTTAGAGTAAGTGAATTGAAAGTGGCTAAGTCAACACAAAAAAGAAAGGTAATAAGTTTGACTAAATAAACTATTTTGATAATTGTACCTACATCTTCCTCTACATGCATTGCTTGCATGCCTCACCTATCTCGATGTACTATCAAAATTATTATTATTGGTATGTGTACCTTCTCTCAATGACAGTCTTCTTCCTATTTATTCTCCAAAACAACTATATTATAGGGCCTTTTGGCACGACATTGTTTTGCATGCAACTTTTATTTTGTCAATATAGCATAACTAAAGCACCGAACCTACAAACATACTATCAAAACAATAGAATATTAGTTTGGGATACCATATTTTTCCATTCGATGATCTAGTACCTTTTGTAATACCTTCAACCCTTCAAAAGATAGGGGATAAGAGAAGGTACATGTGGTACCTAACAAGGAGAACCTAGATAATGCCTATAAACAAGTCATTAATGGTGATGATAAAAAATAGTTTCACCTTTGAATTGCTTCAATAGCCTATAAATAGTAAAGAATCCCTACTCTAGAAATATCATTTCACGAAATAAAACACACCATAATCCATGCGTAATTTGATAAATGAATGGAAATGACTATCAATGGGAAATAATAATAATAATAATATACCCATAGATATTAGTTTAGGGATGTATTGAGGTTTATACCACATATTTGATAGTGTATGCATCCAATACTTGCTAGTTCCTTGATCACTAATATCAATTAATATACCATCACTCTTATTGGTAACTCCAATTTTTTCACATTTCTAGTAACCTATAAATTCCAAACTCTTTGTTTTCACGGAGTTTTTGTGAGGTTATGGGTGCAAAAATAGTGGAGATTGGCATCCTAAGGTTGATATTGGTACCTTCAATTTTTTAGATACCATGATAGTTTTATGGTTGCTAATCCCAAGGATCATCCTTAATTGATACATCATGATAGTTTATGGTTGCTAACCCCAAGGGTCGTCAATTGGTAGATGCTCATGTGCAAGCTCACATAGGCCTCAAGATCAAATCTAAAAGAAGAAGAAAAATATAAAATTAAGTTTAAATTTAAATAAGAAAAATATAAAATTAATTACCATTTTACGCAATATTACATACATAAATATTTTATTATTAAATATTAAAATATTTAAAATATTTTATTATTATAAATTTAGTGTTGCCTTAGGGTTGAAAATTAGTATGGGAAAACAAGTTAACGTTGCCTTAGGGTTGAAGATTAATATGGGAAAACAAGCATCATCATGACAAGCTAAAAGGAATAAATCAGCAAATATTACATACTGATATAAATGTATTTATAACATTCTTTTCATTCCTGAACGTGTCAAGTAGCAAATTTGGAAATGTCCGCTCTTCACCACCATGGATTATAGCCAATTCGAGTTCAAAAACGTCTATGGGATTCACGTGGGAAAAAACAACCTCTTCAAACCCCCAATTCATGGATCTATTCTCCCATCGATTGTGCAACACCAAAAATGAATTTTCCCAACCATGGAAATGAAGGTAATTGCAGAAAACGTGAAGGAGAGAATTCAACAAGCTTCAGTTGCATGAGGAAATGAAGGACATGAATGCATAATGGGATGGGAAGCATTTTTGGGAATTTACTTTCCCCACAGATCAAAAACACATTTTCAAAAATGGGTGGCTTCCCAAATTCGAATTTGTCTATCGTACTCTTCCCATCCCCATGCATTAACTAACTCAACCAATTTCTGGAAGAAATAAATGATCGGGCACAAAAGACAAAATGGGTAGTTTTTCAAAAATGGGTGGCTTCACAAATTCGAATTTGACTACCATACTCTTCCCATCCCCACGCATTAACTAACTCAACCAATTTCTGGAAGAAATAAATGATTGGGCACAAAAGACAAAATGGGTAGTTGAGAGTTTGATGGGTTCTCCCTTTGACATTTGGCTTTACCCTATTGGCTCAAGCATTTGAATATTTTCCCTCCATATTCCTTGTTAAATCATGCCCCCATCTCTTTAATGTTGCATTGACATAGCTAGTTGTGGGTATTTTTATTAATTGCATATTTACATGATGTCCAAAACTATAATGTTCCTGGCTAGCACGAAATACCATCGACGTCGATTTTAATTACAGAAATATAAAACACTAAATCGATGGTGGGGCTTTTTTCTTGAGCTCCACGCCAAGGTTAAATAATTCTATTTACATCATATACAATTTAATACAAATGGGGTCAAAACCGGGGTGTTACATTGTTGTAGTTAAATACATAAGGCTGCCAACCATCCTTTTAAATAGTGTAAGATATACAGTTCATTGATCATCATCTTTTCTCAATTTTAAACCTATTATTACTGGTGTTGGGGATTTCTTGCAATTATACATATTGAATATTTTTAAAACTGCACTTACATACTTGAATTGTGATATAAGTATACCACTTTAAGACTGCTGGACTTCAATGCCTAGGAAAAACTTTATAAGCCCCAAATTAGTTGTTTCAAATTCTCTTTCCATGACTGTTCTAAACAATTTTATGTCAAAATCACTAGTGAATATTAAATGATCTACATACATGCATACAATTAACAAGTTACCTTTCTCATTAACTTTGGAGTACAACGTTGGTTCACTTTCACTTCTGTGAAATCCATTCTAGGTGAGGTAGGAATCAATGCAACTGTACCAAGCTCTAGGAGCTTGCTTCAAACCATATAGTTCATTTTTCATCATGTATACTTTGTTATATTGTTCTGGAACTTCATAGCCTTGTGTATGTTTCACATACACTACCTCATCCAGATAGCCATTCAAAAATGTCAATTTAACATCTATTTGATGAACATGCCATTTATTTTGTGCAACAATAACTAGAATTGTTCTGACTGTATCCATGTGTACAACAGGTGCAAAGGATTCATTGAATTCTATGTCAGGATGTTGTGTGAACCCTCTTCAACCATTCTTTCCTTGTGCTTCTGGACATTCCCATCAGCATCTTGCTTGGTCTTGTAAATCCATTTGACGCTAATTACATCTTTATCTTTTGGTACATCTACCAGCTCCCATGTTTGGTTCTTATCAATGGCATTCTATTTCTTCATCCATGGATTGTTCCCATACCTCTTCTTCGACGACTTCCTCAAATGTTAGAGAATCATCTATTTGAGAAAATAATGCAAAGAGAGAGAATGAATTTGGTGTACCATCTTCATATATTTCCCACAGACTTCTTGTCTTTATTAGATCTGTTGATGTCGACCTTGACAAACTACTTGATGGTGTTTGTTTTCCTCTTGGTGTGCTTGTCGCCGTAGCTTGGACTGCGACTTGTGTCGATGTTCCTTGTGCCGAACCATGTCGCAGTGTCCTAGGAGTCGATGGTGCTATGAGATTTTGACTTACATGTTGTGTTTGAACCACTTCCTCGACCATGTCATCATGCTTGACAATCAACACAATCTTGACATTCTTCTCAATGGTTCCATCCCATGATTCATTCTCGACAAATTGAACATCACAATTGATGATTACTTTCCTTGCGACATGATAATTCAACTTGTATGCTTTTGTGTCTTCAGAGTAACCAACAAAATACATTTATTGCCCTTCTTGTCTAGTTTATTTCTAAGCTCATCTGGAACATGAGCATATGTGACACAACCAAAAAAATTTAAATGATAAACACTATGATTCATACTTGTACATGCTCCTTGAAGGAATTTTTTCTTCATGCTCTTTGTCGGACATTGGTTCATAATATATACAGTAGTTGTAACTGCTTCATCCCAATATTCATTTGACAAATGCTTGGCTGCCATCATGTTGCGTTCCATCTCCATAATGGTTGTGTTCTTTCTTTTTGCGACACTGTTATTCTGAGGTGTATACCATGCAGTGAATTGCTTGTGTATGTCATGAGTATTGCAGAAATCTACGAAGGAGTTCAAGACATATTCACTGCCTCTGTCTGTCCTTAATATTTTGATCATGTATCCACTATGGTTTTTCATGAGTGCCTTGAACAAGCCTTGAACTGTTAAAAAGATCCAAATGCATCACATTTATTATTTAGAAAATATACCCATGTTGTTCTTGTGAAGTCATCAATAAAAGTAAGAAAATAATTGCAGCAACCCATCGATGATGTCTGAGTGCACAATCTCAAGTGGTGTGTGTGCTCTGTATGACTTTTCGACTAGAAAAGTCTCTCTATGTTGCTTGCCATAAATGCATCCTTCAAAAAATCTCTCTGGTTTTTCGATATGTAGCAATAATTTCACCATATTCTTCGTGTGCAGTAGTTTTATCACGCCAAAATTCAGACGTCCAAATATGAAATGCCACAGCGAGGACTCATCTTGAACTTTTGTTTGAAATGTTGCTTGAATTTCAGCACTGTCCTTTTCTTTCTTGTCACGGTGCATGCTTTCTTCTTTTGTTTTTGCATTGCATGCATCTCCTGAATTTACCTTTCCTTTCATGTCTGGCATTATCCTCAAAGGAAACAAGTGATTACTTGTCATTGGTACTTTTGCAATTAGTTGGTTTCTTGGATGTATGTCTTTAATCACACAATGGTTGTCCTCCATGTCGACTCTATAACCTTTTTGTATCAGTTGTCCAATGCTCAACAAATTGTGTTTCATACCTTTGAAATGATAAACATCAAGCATGATCTTTCACTCCCCCTGTTTGATTAGAATACCAATAGCACCTTTTTCCAAAAGAATGTCTTGGACATTATTTCCAAGTGTGGCATCATTTTTAACTTATTTATCTAGACTAGAAAACAAATTTAAATCATCAATCATATGATTGAAACAACCTAGATCTAAATACCATATGCCGCATGGAATTTCTTGGAAAACAATGCATTCAATTGGTGATGCACATGCCATTAACATTGTGCATGACGAAGTGTTGATGTTCCTCGACTGGTTTTGGATTTTCATTCCTTTGTCATATTGCTTCTTCCTGCATTCATATGCATAATGGCCAAATTTCTTGCAATAATGAAATTATATTTTTGACTTATCAAACGCATGACAACTTGGTTGAATGGTGTTCTGATGTGTTTGATCTACTGATTTTTTGTTCATGATTGATGAGTGAGGCTTGTAACTCATCAATGGTAAACCGGGACAGGTCTTTGTTTTCTTCCAAGGTCATGACTAAGGATTCAAATAGTTGGGGAAGACTTATAAGAACCTTTTCAAAAACCCTTATGTCTTCTATGTTTTCTCCATGGGATTTCAGTTGATTTATCAGACAAACAAATCTAGTGTAAAATAATTCAACTGACTCTGTATCTTTCATTGACAGAGACTCAAACTCTCTTATAATAATCTGCAACTTAGAAGTATTTACCTTGACCAAGCCTTGACAGGTGGTTTTTAATGTGCCCCATGCCTTCTTATCAGTATTTGTTGATGTTACTCTTGGGAGCATGCTTTCATGCATGGCTTGGTGTATATAAAACAAAGCCTTTATGTATTACTTCCTCTGTTCCCTAGGGAATCTTTCTCAGCTTGCATGAGATGATTATGTGTCGTTATGTATGGACATTTTGGACTATATCCAATACATATTGATCTCTGAAGAAAACCTTCATTATTAGAGACCAATACTCATAATTCTTTCCCTAGAAAATTGGATTTTGTAAGCTTTGTTGATGTAATTGTAACTTCAGAATGTATTCACTTGTATTCCTTATGTATTGTAACCTGATGTTTATTCCAGGATATATTTGTAATGTACTTGAGTCATTTCATGCCCCGATGTTCCTATAGGGAGTTTCTATAATGTAAACAAGTCATGTCAAGTCAAGGTGGGTAACCCTCCTATTGTCTAAGGGTTAAAGTCCCCGCAGTTCCGGGGCACTAGGGTTATTAGACTCACCTAGTGAAGTCGGCCCTAGTTGGGTTTAGTCAAGTCAGGATATAGTATAAATAGATATCTAGCCTCTCTATTTATCACACACTCACTCACACTCAGTTGTAGCCCATGGTTGAGGAAGAGGAAGACACCGGGGCAAGGAAGAAATAAGGTTACTACTGTCGGGAGATCATCTTACTGTTTTGGGTTTCACTTTTGGTGCTGATTCTATCTCTGAGGAAGTTGCAGGGTTTTCTCCATTTATGGTTTCCTTGAGGAAAAACACTTTCTTCATTGTCTCCTGTGTTTGATTGTTGTGCTTGTTGTTCTCTCAGTTAAAGATCCTAATATAATGCTAGCTTAATGTTAAAAATCTAACATGGTATCAGAGCTAACCTGAGAAAAAGACACTATGCAGCTGTAGGAACTAGGGATTCCTACTTTATGGATCTCTCTCCACATATTTTCAAAAAAATTAAGGTGGAATAACTCTTGTCCCTAGGGCCCATCTTTCTGTCGAAGCAGAATCCAATTCTGAGGTTTTTCAGTTTTGGACCCAACGCTACTGCCGAAAATTAGGGCTTTTCACAAAAGTGGAATTTTTCAATGAGCCCAGGCCTGGATTGATCTCCTCCTCAAAATAGAATTTAGGTATCAATATCAAATAATTTGGTTGGACAAAACTCCGAAAAATCAAAACCCTAATCTGCTCCTGAACCAGCACTGCAGAATTTCAGCTCCAAATCCAAATCTGACATCTTGAACTAGTAAGATCTAAATCTTTTGTATTTCCATTTGAGGTTCTTAGTTAAGATGTCTCATTAGACCAAGCTTGATGAAAATCTTGAGGGAGTTGATAACTTCTGAGCCTAGAAGTATAGGATCTCCCTAGTCCTGGAAGAAAATGAGTTGGACTCCTATATCAGTGAGGAGTTTCTAGTTCCAAATGGAGATGAGGCCAAGGCCTTACATAAGAAGAAATTGGTTATGGCAAAGAGGATCATTGCTGATTCAATCAAGGATCACCTCATACCATAGGTGTTCTCCCTCAAGACACCTGAAGCCATGTTTGATGCCCTAACCAAACTGTTTGAAGGGAAGAACATCAATCGAAAAATGACTCTAAGGAACTAGTTGAAGAATGTAAAGATCTAGACTGAGGAGACCATCCATTCATACTTCACAAGGGTCTCCCAGATCAAAGAACAACTTGAAGCAGTATAAAAAGAAGTGGAGAATGCATGAATTGTGATGACTACCTTGAATGGTCTCCCTAGGTCATGGGATTCTTTCATCCAAGGAATCTGTGCTAGGAAGAAGTTAGTTAAGTTCAGTAGACTATGGGAAGAATGTTCTCAAGAAGAAGCTCGAATAGAAGCTCGAGAAGAAAAGATGTGGAAGTGAAGATCAAGCTCTCACAGTACACTCCAGGAAAGGAAGAAGGGAAAATCATCATCACCAAGGTAATCATTCTCGTCAGAAAAATAATCCTGTAAGAAGGGATCCATCCAAACTCAAATGTTATACATGCGATGAAATAGGACACTTTTCTAGAAATTGTCCCATGAATAAGAATGGATCCAAGAAGAATAAGAACTCCAAAATAAGACATCATGCTCACACTGCTAATGATGATGATCATCCTAGAAAGAAAGTAAAACAAGAAAGTGAAGACTCTTCAAGTGAAGAAGAATATGTTCTGATCTCCACTCTCACGGGAACTGTCACTCATGGAAGCAAAGATTGGCTAATTGACAGTGGGGCTTCCAAACACATGACAAGTTTCAAGGAATCCTTTGAGAAACTATCCGAACATAATTTACCCCATAAGGTGAAACTTGGGGATGACTACCAATATCCCATAAAAGGTAGTGTTGAATCCTCCTACAAGCTATACTCTGGAAAGTCTATGAAAATCAAGGATGTCTTATTTATACCAGGACTAAAGAAGAATATTCTATCCATATTGGCACTGGATGCAAAAGGCATGACGGTTACATTTGTAGATGGCCAAGTCCTCATGTGGTCAAGAGGAAAGACTATTGACGATGCAATAGTAATTGGAGAACAAGAAGGAGGATTATACAAATTGAAGGGCCATCCTAAACAAGCTTTGGTCCATGACACAGTAGATCCAAATGAACTTTGGCACAAAAGGCTTGCACATGTGCATTATAGAGCACTACCAGTTGCAAGCAAAGCTATTGAAGGTCTTCCAGAAATTCAAGCAAAACATGAAGGGGTCTACAAAGGATGTGCGAAAGGAAAGAATACAAAGAAGACATTTCCAAGTAGTGAGAGCAAGACAAAAGGAATCTTGGAAATCATCCACTCCGATGTATGTGGACCAATGTCATCAAGTTAACTAAGCGGGTATGTATACTACATTTCTTTTATTGATGATTATTCTAGAAAGACATGGATTTGCTTCATGAAGAACAAAGATGAAGTTTTCAGCAAGTTCAAGGAATTCAAAGCCTTGGTTGAGAACCACACAGAAAAGAAGATCGAGACCTTTCAATCAGATAATGGTGGAGAGTTCACATCAAATGAATTCAAAGACTTATGCAAAGAATCAGGGATTAAGAGGGATTTATACACTCCATATAATCCACAACAGAATGGGGTTGCAGAAAGGAAGAATAGAACTATCATGGAAGCTACAAGAGCAATGCTTCATGATCAAGATCTTCCCATGCATCTATGGGCAGAAGCTGCTAGAACAGCGGTGTATGTACAGAACCGTACTCCACACAGAGTACTCAAGAAAAAGACACCTGAACAAGTCTATTCCAGCAAGAAACCAGAAGTCATCCATCTCATAATATTTGGCTTTCCGGTGTACATACACATTCCAAAAGAGAAGAGGACAAAATTAGATCATTCAGAAAAGAAGGGTATATTTGTGGGATACTCTGAAAGCTCAAAGGCTTACAAGATATATTTCCCAGGACTCAAGAAGATTGACATCAGCAGGGATGTAACATTTGATGAAGATACATCTTACAACAAATCCATAAAGAGACTTGCTGAAGAACCTGAAGAAGCAGAAGTACCCAGAATTCATGATACAACCATGAACGAAGAGACTCAAGAAGAATATCAAGAATTTGAATAACCGCAAGAACCTATAGATGCACCTCAGGAGAAGAATCCTCACAAGAGGAAACCTGCTTGGGTACGAGAAGCTATCCAAGGTGTGGAAAGATATGGGGCTCCAAAAGAGAATCACAAAGAAAGAAAAAGAACCAGATCCTACTCCGAATATGTAGCTTTACTATGTGACTTTATCAATAAAGAACCTTCCAATTATGAAGAAGTGGCAGAACGGAAAGAATGGAAGGATGCTATGATTGAAGAGTATCAATCGATCATGAAGAACAATGTTTGGGATGTTGTCCCAAGACCAGAAGGGAAGTCGGTTGTAACTTCCAAATGGATCTACAAGATCAAGCATGTTGCAGATGGAAGCATAGAGAAATATAAGGCAAGATTCGTGGCTCGTGGTTTCTCACAGAAAGAAGGAATAGATTATGAAGAAACCTTTGCACCTATAGCCAGATACACTTCCATTAGATCAGTACTTGCTCTGGCTGTAGTAATGAAATGGAAGATACACCAAATGGATGTCAAGACTACTTTCTTGCATGGTGTAGTGGAAGAGGAAGTGTTGTTGAAATATTGTAACTTCGAAGAATATTCTATATGTATCTTTTTATGGTCCCCGATGGTCCTACCGGGAGAACCACTTGTATTATATTGTACCCCGATGCTCCTAATCAGAAGAACTAATAAGAGTCATGAGGTAGTCTCCTCTAATTGTAAAGGTGGGTCATCAGCACCCCAGTGTGGTTACTTGAGCCTACATGTGTAACTCGAGCCTACATGATTTAACTCGAGCCTACATGTCAAATGAGTTAACTTAAGTGAATGGATGAATATAAATAGAGGTGTAGTGCTCCTCATTTGAGACACACACTCTCACTTGTGCAGCGCATTAGTGAAGAAGAGAAGTAGCTGGAGAAGGAGGAGGATCAGGCTTTGATCTCCTTGCTGGTTTTATCTTTTATCTTTTTGGGGCATCTATATTGAGGAAGATTTTGCTGGATTTTTCCCTTTAGGGTTTTCCCAGGATAAATCTTTTTGTTCCTTTTTTATGGTTGTGCTTGTCTATCTTTCAGTGATCCTGTTTATATGCTTTTATCATGAAAATGAAATGAAATACTGATGTCTTAGCTAAGCATATGAAAATTTAACATGGTATCAGAGCCACCCTGAAAAGAAGACATTGTGCAGCTATAGAATCTAGGGATTCTTACTTTTTTGTTCTCTCTCCACAATTGATCAGCAAAAGAAGGCTAGGCTGACTCTCCATTGAAGGGCGCATCTTTCTGTCGAAGCGAAATTCGATTCCAAGCATTTTCAGTTTTCGGTGCGGGAAATTAGGGCTTCTTGCAGAAGAAGAATTTTTGAGTGATCCCAGCATAGGATTTCTCTCCTCATCAAAATTGAAGTCTAGAGACCTATATCAAGTTTTTTGGTTGGGTGAAACTCCGGGAAAGTCAAACCCCAGTTTGACCCTGAGCTAGAAAAACCCTAAATACTAAAACTGCTAAGTTTTGGTACATTCGCTATATCCCGATATTGGCGAAGTTTTAGAAGCTGAAAATTTCAGCAGATGAATATAAAATCATGATGTACACTGTGTCCAAATTTCAGCCTTGGATGCACTATATTTTTGGAGATATGATTCCTCCAAGTTAGGGTTCTAGCCTCTTCCAGAATTCATCCCTAAACAGGACACCTGGACAACATTGCTATAGCTTGGGCTACAGAGGTCCAAATTGAATTCCTGAAGATGTTCCAAAAATATCACGGACTTAATTTCTGTGGTCCGAATTTCAGAACCAGAAGATGAAACAATGACATGTGGCAGTTTGTACAACTTCACTATTCTGAACAGTCCTGTAACAGGTCACCATGGGAAAAGGATCATAAATACCAATTGGTGAAACCAATTCTGATGAAACCTATGTTGTTGGATCAGGGACATGCGAGTTTACCTAAATATGAAATTTCAGACACATAGGAGTATTAATTTCAGAGATATCATAGAAACAGTGACAGGCATTTCTGCAGAAGAAATTGGAAAACTAGGGCATCCTGTTCCGGGAGCTTCCCTCCACTGTTTTCAGAAAAGGAGTACATTAGACAGCTCCATTTGAAGAGATCTATCTTTCTATCCAATCATATCTTAAATATTCCAAGTTTTGAAAATTAGGGTTTCTTTTATAAACCCTAAATCAACTAGCTCTGGAAGCAGGACAGACACCTCAAATCCGTAAGATCTAATCTTTTGCTATTTGCATTTGAGGTTCTCATTTCAAAGTGATCTATCACATCAGCTTGATGATAAGCTTGGTAAATTTGACAACTTCCAAGCATGGAAGTATTTGATCTCTCTAAAGAAAATGAATTGGACACCTACATAAGTAGAGAGGTTCCAGTTCCATACGGAGATGAGGCTCAAAGCCTTGCACAAGAAGAACTTGATCAAGGCCAAGAAGATCATTGTTGATTCAATCACGGATCAACTTGTACCACAAGTGTCTTCCCTAAAGACATCGAAGATGTTTGATTCTTTGATCAAGCTATTTGAAGATAAGAACTTAAATCAGAAGATGGCTTTGAGAAAACAGTTGAAAAATGTG
>LPNX010353771.1:148568-182881 GCA_001517045.1 Pseudotsuga menziesii | reverse complement strand
CCTTTAGGGTTTTCCCAGGATAAATCTTTGTGTTCCTTTTTTATGGTTGTGCTTGTCTATCTTTCAGTGATCCTGTTTATATGCTTTTATCATGAAAATAAAATGAAATACTGATGTCTTAGCTAAGCATATGAAAATTTAACAAGTGTATGTAGAGAAGCCACTCGGTTTTGAGACACATGGCAAGAAGTCTCATGTGTGTATATTGAAGAAAGCCCTATATTGTTTGAAGTAGGAACCCGGGACATGGTACGACAGAATTAACAGCTTTCTATCTAGTATGGGATTTACCAAGAGTAAAGCAAATTCCAACCTTTACTACAAGGTTGAAGATGGCAACCTAGTGATGCTCCTACTATATGTAGATGATCTGTTTGTAACAGGTATGGATGGGTTGATACTGATACAAAGAGAAAGCTTGCTACTGAGTTCAAAATAAAGGACTTGGGTATGATACATTATTTTCTAGGCATGGAGGTGTGGCAAAATGCGAATGGAATCTCCCTCGGACAAGGGAAGTATGCAGTAGAGATCCTGAAGAGGTTTGGGATGATGGAATACAAGGCCATGACCACACCTATGGCATTGAACCTGAAGTTATTGAGTGATGCTTCATCAGAAGCGGTTGATGCTACGATGTATCGTCAGATGATTGGGTCCTTGATGTACCTGACGAATACGAGACTAGATATTTGCTTTGCTGTGAACACCTTGAGCCAGTTCCTGACAGATCCGAGACATGTTCACTTGATTGTTACAAAGCATATTCTAAGGTACCTGAGGGGTACAATTGATTATGGGCTCAAGTATGAGGCGAATCAGAAGATTAACCCGGAGGGTTATGTTGATTCAGATTGGGCAGGCAGTGCCATCGATAGGAAGAGCACTTCAGGGTGTTGCTTCAGTATGGGATCAGGTGTGATCTCTTGGTTTAACAGGAAGGAATCCTGTGTGGCACTAAATACAGCTTAAGCAGAGTATGTCGCAGCTTGTTCAGCTAGTTGTGAGGCAGTATGGCTAAGGAAGCTACTGTCTGATTTATTTGATCTCCAGATGGATGCTACTTGTATACATTGTGACAACCAGAGTTGCGTGAAGTTGTCAGAGAATCTGGTGTTCCATGACAAGTCGAAGAATATCGAGATCAAGTATCACTATATCAGGGATATGGTGCAGAGGGGAGCAGTGAAGCTCCAGTATGTTGCGACGGACGAACATATAGCAGATGTGTTGACAAAGCCATTGGCTAGGGTGAAGTTTGAGTACTTCAGGGAGAAGCTTGGTGTTCTCCAGATCGAGGTTCCCTCCAAGGGGAAATGATTAGACCTAGTGGTGAGAGGATTGGTTCCTTCCATGGTCAGATGTAAGGGCTGAGCCATTCTGTCATGGTGAGAGGATTGGTTCCTTCCATGTCAAATGTGAGTGCTGATCCATTCTGATGTGACTGTAGGATTGGTTCTTCCATGATCAGATATAAGCGCTGAATGTCATTCTTGGAATGGAGGCACCTGGTCAATTACCAAGAAATCTCAGTCTGGGACTGAGGGCCATTCTGATGTGACTGTAGGATTGATTCCTACAAGATCAAATGTGAGTGCAGAGCCCTTCTGACATTGGTTGTCAGATCTAAGTGCAGAGCCCTTTTGGCATGAAGGTTTGGTTCCTTGCATGGTCGAATATAAGTGCTGATCCTTTATGACATTGGTTGTCAAATATAAGTGCAGATCCTTTCAGCATGGAGGATTGGTTCCTCGCATGGTTGAGTGTAAGTGTTGAGCCTTTCCGACATTGGTTGACAGATGTGAGTGTTGGGCCTTTTTGACAGGGTTGTGGGAGGTGTTCCCACATGGTCAGATGTGAGTGCTAGGCATGATTTTCTGATATGATTATAGGATTGGTTCCTACATGATCAAATGTAAGTGTTGGGTAGGCCATTCTGACTTAAGGTCAGATATAAGTGCTGGAAGAAGACCTACATGGAGGCTAGGCTTACAGCCAACATGAAAAAGGGTTGGCTCTGTAGAACTTCCTGTGATGAGAAGAATCATGAGATAGCACCCGTGATGATCCAGATCCAGTGATGATGCTCCAGAGATGATCCAGATCCAGATCAAGTACTGATCTAGATCCAGATGAAGATGACTTGAAGATGAAGATGAATTGAAGATAGAGATGACTTGAAGGTGAAGATGACGAGGAATCGATGATGATCCAGATGATACAGAGAAGAAGACTTGTGCTGATAAATTGTGTCGATAGAATACCTTCCTAGTTAAGAGGGAGTGTTGATGTAATTGTAACTTCGGAATGTATTCATTTGTATTTCTTATGTATTGTAACCCAATGTTTATTTCGGGATATATTTGTAATGTACTTGAGTCATTTCATGCCTCGATGTTCCTATCAAGAGTTTCTATAATGTAAACAAGTCATGTCAAGTCAACGTGGGTAACCCTCCTATTGTCTAAGGGTTAAAGTCCCTGCAGTTCTGGGGCACTAGGGTTATTAGATTCACCTACTGAAGTAGGCCCCAGTTGGGTTTAGTCAAGTCGAGAATTAGTATAAATAGAGAGCTAGCCTCTCTATTTATCACACACTCACTCACACTCAGTTGTAGCACATAGCTGAGGAAGAGGAAGACACTGGGGCAAAGAAGAAAGAAGGTTACTGCTGTCGGGAGATCATCTTACTGTTTTGGCTTTCACTTTTGGTGTTGATTCTATCTCTGAGGAAGTTGCGGGGTTTTCTCCATTTATGGTTTCCTTGAGGAAAAACACTGTGTTCATTGTCTCTTGTGTTTGATTGATGTGCTTGTTGTTCTCTCAGTTAAAGATCCTAATATAGTTCTAGCTTAATGTTAAAAATCTAACAAGCTTTACATATGTACACGAGAAGTGGAATCCATTGTTTTTTAATTTTCCTTAGAAATTACTTTTTCTTTTTTTAGGACAAGGTTTATTTCCTAAACACCAGATATTGGAGATGGCTACTACCGTTCACTTGAGTTACCGCGTAGTCATAAATTTTCTTTTCTTTTTACTTTTGGGGTTGGGAAACACTACCTTGGGAAACCCTACCTTTTACTTCCACAAAAATACTTACGACTTTTAGTGCCACATAGATTTAGTGCAACATAATTTTATTATGAAGGACTTTTACTTCAAGAGAGTTTTATTGGGACAGACTTTATACCCTCTACACACTTTTAGTTGTGACCAACTCCCACTTAGATCGACCACTTTTAGTGGAACTTTATAAAAAGAAAGTTAAAATATGAAAAACACTTTTCACCACTTTTAGTGGAACTTTATAAAAAAATTTATTTCTTAATCTAAAGACTTATAATATGAAAAACACTTTTCAGCCGCCCTTAACTTGGGATAAACTTGGACACAACTATATTGCCACAAGCTCACAATATCATATAATCAAAGTATTAAGTAAGACTTGTGTTGAGCACTCTCATGATAAAAACTCTTTTGCACGGAGAAATATTTGGGTATTCTTTTTGTCTTTCACAAAACGTTAAATGTAAACAACATTCACTCAAGTAATTGTGGAGAAAATGTGTGGAATAAATGAGACATGGAATCAAACATAAACTATGGAAATATATATTATCACGACACAACAATAAAAGAACTATAGCCACAATTACAAACTTGAAAATTTACAAGGATATTTCACCAAACACTTTCTAAACACATGAGGTTGAGCTCTAGAACTCTTCTCCGAGTCTCTCTCTCTCCCACTCTCTCTTATTCTCTTCTCTTCTCTTTATTCTCTTCTCTCTATAATACTAATTTACCATCTTCTTTCTTTTACATTGAAGACTATAATAACTTTCTGCCTAGAAACTTAACTATATAAATTCAATTCTAGTGCTTTATATATAGAGACGTGAACTCTTCATTCTGTCAAACAATATGACAGAAGCTGAGCTGTTATAGACTTTGACAGAGTCGTGACATGAATCTCCATTTAATTAATATCTCCAACAAATCCCAGTGGTTTAATCCAATCCAATGCATCGCTTTGTAATCGGAAGACATGGTTTTGAATCTTGGAGGTTAATTGAATAGTGGAGTTTAAATGAATATTTTTGTAGGTTTGAATGTGCAGCTTATTCAATCATTTTGAATCTTGGATATTTGTATAGATAGCGATGTAAGCTCCCACATCCGCATCCATTCAGCGGCTCCTCAAAACTGCCGACGGTTCATTCGGTTATCAACCACACTCAAACTGATTTCTAGTTTGAGAAACGGTTTTCTTGCTGGGAGCTTTTGGAGTGGTCCATCTAGGGTTCTCTACCTAGATTTGTGGAACAGTTGACACATAGCTAACAGAAGCTTGATGGAAGCTTGGCTATTAAACCCCTGTTTGGTCCCCAAGCTCACTAACTCAATCCCCTTCAGTTTTACACCATCAAGAAAGAGAAAGCAGAGCTTGGAAGTGTCGTACAAGAAGCTAAACTTGTGTGGAACAAGGAAATATTCTACAGCAAGTCAAGTAGCATCAATGGCTGGAGGTATGATCTATTGGTATTCCTATTTCGATTCTATTTCAGAGTTTTATTCCGCATTTTTCATAATCGGAAATTTATGCTAACAGTTGGTATCAGAGCCAGTTATCTCTCCCTTGGTGTTCTGTATGTAGTTGCCACTGTAGGGTTTTCTCTGTGTGTCTGCATTGGATGTGAGTGGCAGAGGGTAGAGCTTATAAAGCATGCGTTTTTATTCAATTTGATTTGGAATTTTTATGCATTAGCTTCCTGCGACTGTTTCTCTTGAATGCTTGATTTTCAATGAATTTCCCGAACGGATTTCTCAATAACTGGAACCCGAATAAACTTGAATTTGTATTTGTAACTGGAGTTCCAAGCCTACAATTAAGAGTGTGAGGGATGGATTCGTGGTGGATTTATATAACAAGCAGAGTCTGCATGCCAAGAAAATCTTGGATTCCTGGGATCATTGGATGCCAGAAGATATTGTGCGTTGATTTGGGCTTTTATGCTTTTGAGCGTTTGTTAAGTTGTGCTTTTGTGCTGTTGATCGTTCGTTTCGGATTTTGAAACTCCACGACATGGCATTAACAGCTATGTGGAAGAAATGGATAGTTCAAGAGCCTATTTGTATGTATCTTTTGTTGCTGTGAAATCAAGAATTCGATGTTTGCATATGTGCATCTTTCCGTTGGCTTCGACTGCCATGGTTGTTTTGTGACTTGCGCTGCTTCTCAACTGTGCTGCGATCTATGTGTTGAGCTAGGCCGTGACCTCCTTATGCAGGAACGTGACCTTTGTTTTGGGTTCTAATTTTAGTCATGACCTTTGTTTATCTGGGATTTTTGTGATTGTGGTCAAGTGCTGCAAATAACTGCTCAAATGTAACCATATCCCATATCTTGTACTAAGTTCTTGGTGTTTTTGAGTAAATTATGCATCGAAGACTTATTGGGAAAAGGGCTTCATTGAGTCGCTGGTTGATTCAAGTAATTTTCAATAGGTCTCTGTATATTATTCAATTTCCATTAATCTCTATGCTTATATACAAGATCAACCCCAATATCAAGGTTCCGAGCACGCAGAACCTTGTGTATTGCGACATTGCCTGAGAACCTCTCCATCTTATGGTTTTCTGTTATTTGCATAAAGGAAATATGGTATTTTGAATATCTATTTTATATGAAAGTAATGGATTTTATATTCCAGAATTTCTTATTTTGTCTATCTATTATTGAAGCTACATTGTACATTGTTGAAGCTGCCAGTCTCATTCAGATCTGTTCATTTCAAGCTTGTTTTGTTACAGTAAACAACAATAATGTCTAGTGATCTATATGATATTTAATTAGAGAATAGCCACATCATCTCTAATTAATTAATATTTTTTTATTTTTTTTAGGATCACAAAAGAAAGTTTAGACATTAATTGTAATTAATTATACTAAATATAATAAATTTTATCCCACAGGAATTTTTATTATATTTATGTAATTAATTAGGATAAAATATTGAATTATTCATAACTTACCCACAGGGATTATGAATTAATAGTTTTATCATAAAGAATATTTGAATCTACTTGAATTAAAAATTTAGCCCAAGGGCAATTTTTATGTCATTAGATTCAATCTTAAAGCATGAATTTACATTAGTAAAACATGAAATTTTATTTGGTCTCAATTTTAACGTAAGCATGTGATCTTTATTTTTATGTAGTTGTACAACCTGCAAATTTCTCTGAAATTCGTTTTGATATCCCTGAACTTAAGAGAGATAACTATAAAGTCTGGAAGGAGAGAATTCTCCTTCATTTGGGATGGATGGACATAGATTATGCTATTAGAAAAGATGAACCACCAGCACTCACCAATACCACCACTGCAGCAGACATCACGCTTTATGAGCGATGGGAGTGATCTAATCATTTAAGCATGATGTTCATTAAGACTAAAATTTCAGCTGGTATTCGTGGTTCAGTTGATCAGCATGAAAGCGTCCGAGATTCGCTAAAATCCATTGATGATCAATTCGTCACTTCAGACAAGGCACTAGCAAGCACCCTAATCATGGAGTTCTCATCCTTAAGGCTCACCAGTGTGAAAGGTGTGCATGAGCACATCATGCAAATGAGGGACACTGTGGCTCAATTGAAGAAACTCGAGGTTGAAATATCAGAGTCTTTCCTGGTGCACTACATCCTGAACACTCTTCCGCACCAATATGGACCTTTCAAAATCTCATACAACACACATAAGGATAAATGGTCAATAAATGAACTCATGACCATGTGTGTTCAAGAGGAAGAAAGACTGGTGATGGAACTGGGAGAAAGTGCAATGCTGGAAACGCATAGGAAGGGAAAATATCAAGCCAATAAGAAAGGGAAAGGTAAAGTACCTCCCCAAGATAGTATTAAGAAGGATTCCAAGTGTTTCTTCTGTAAAAAGAAGGGACACATTGAGAAAGAATGCGAAAAATTTTAGAAATGGCTTGCGAACGAAGGTAATGCAATCTCGTTTGTTTGTTATGAATCTAATATGGTCAATGTTAATATTAACACTTGGTGGATTGATTCTGGATCAACAATTCACATTTCGAATTCCTTGCAGGGTTTGCAAAACCTAAGGAATCCAGTGGGAAGTGAGCAAAGCATCTTATCAGGAAACAAGATGGGATCGCATGTGGAAGCTATAGTAACATGCTATTTAACTTTAAGTAGTGGCTTTGTTTTAGAATTAGAAAATATCTTTTATGTTCCAAGTTTTTCTAGAAACTTGATTTCAGTTTCAAGACTTGTACCTTTTGGATATTCCTTTAACTTTTCAGAAACATCCGTCAGTTTATTTTATAAATCTGATTATGTTGGGAATGGTATTTTGTCTGATGGTCTTTACCGCATTAATTTACAAAAAAATGTCACTTATGATTCAATGCATGTTCACACTGGCACTAAAAGATGTGTTATTAATGAAGATTCCTCTAAATTATGGCACTGGAGGTTAGGTCATATCTCCATAGAAAGAATTAAAAGATTGGTAAATGAAGGAGTACTTAATACTCTAGATTTCACTGATTTTGAGACTTATGTGGATTGCATAAAAGGAAAGCAAACCAACAAGTCAAAGAAAGGTGCCAATAGGAGTTCGGACATATTAGAAATCATACATACTGATATATGTAGTCCAGAAATGGACTCACATGGTCAGAGATACTTCATCTCTTTTATAGATGATTACTCGCGATATATGTATCTCTACATGCTTCATAAAACGGACGAAGCATTAGATGCCTTTAAGATATTTAAGGCTGAAGTAGAGAAACAATGTGGCAAGCAAATTAAGATCGTGAGATCAGATAGAGGTGGAGAATATTATGGTAGATACACAGAAGATGGACAAGCACCTGGGCCATTCGCAAAATTTCTTCAAGAGCATGGGATTGTTGCCCAATACACCATGCCTAATTCACCCGACCAGAATGGTGTAGCAAAAAGAAGAAACCAAACTTTATTGGACATGGTGCGAAGTATGCTTAGCAGCTCCAATCTTCCTAAATCCTTGTGGACTGAAGCACTTAAGACGGCAGTGTATATATTAAACTGAGTTCCAACCAAGGCCATTCCTAAAACGCCATTTGAATTATGGAAAGGTTGGAAACCAAGTTTGCGACATATGCGCGTTTGGGGATGCCCATCTAAAGTGAGAATATATAATCCACAAGAAAAGAAGCTGGACCCAAGGACCATTAGTGGGTATTTCATTGGATATGCTGAAAGGTCTAAAGGTTATAGATTTTACTGTCCATCTTACGGTACTAGGATTGTGGAATCAAGAAATGCAAAATTTCTTGAAAATGACTTGATCAGTGGGAGCGATCTAACCAGGAACATAGTTTCCAAGAAGGATCATTCAGAATCTCAACCTTCCACCTCAAGTGATAGATTGGTTATTGTTCACAGCACCCCTCAAGTACAAACTGGTGTTGAACAACCAATTGTTGAAGTTCCACAAGCTGCTGATGGCATTCTAGTAGATCAGGTAGTTCAAGAGTTTCCAAGAACTTTTGAACAACGAGTTGAACCACATACTTCTCAAGAAGATAGTGATACAACATTAAGAATATCTACTAGACCAAGGAGATCAGCAATTCCTGATGATTATGTTGTGTATCTACAAGAATCTGACTTTAACGTTGGAGCCGAAAATGATCCTGAGTCCTTTTCGCAAGCCATGAATTGCAAAGAATCGGAATTATGGTACGATGCCATGAAGGAAGAGATGAATTCTATAAAGAATAACGAAGTCTGGGATCTTGTTGAGTTGCCTAATGGTGCAAAAGCCATTGGATGTAAATGGGTCTTTAAGACAAAGAAAGACTCATTGGGCAACATTGAGAGATACAAGGCTAGACTTATTGCTAAAGGATTCACTCAGAAAGAAGGAATCGACTACACGGAGACTTTCTCTCCTGTATCTAGGAAAGATTCCTTGCGCGTTATTATGGCATTAGTAGCCCATTTCGACTTGGAGTTGCATCAAATGGATGTGAAAACGGCTTTTCTAAATGGAGATCTAGAAGAGGAGGTTTACATGAAACAACCTGAAGGATTCCCCTCTAGTGATAGTGAGCAATTGGTTTGCAAGCTCAAGAAATCCTTATACGGTTTAAAACAAGCATCCCGCCAATGGTATTTGAAATTCCATAATGTAATTTCTTCTTTTGGTTTTGAAGAAAACATTATGGATCAATGTATATACCTGAAAGTTAGTGGGAGTAAAATTTGTTTTCTTGTTTTATATGTGGATGACATTTTGCTAGCAACCAATGATAAGGGTATGCTGCATGAAGTGAAACAATTTCTCTCTAAAAATTTCGATATGAAGGATATGGGTGAGGCATCTTATGTCATTGGCATTAAGATCCATAGAAACAGATTTCAAGGCCTCTTGGGTCTATCTCAGGAAACCTATATTAATAAAATTTTAGAGAGATTTCGGATGAAGGATTGTTCACCAAGTATAGCTCCCATTGTGAAGGGTGATAGGTTCTTTTGAACCAATGCCCGAAGAACAACCTTGAAAGGGAACAAATGAAGAACATTCCATAAGCTTCTGCTATCGGAAGCCTAATGTATGCTCAGGTCTGCACAAGACCTGACATTGCATTTGTTGTGGGAATGTTGGGACGATATCAAAGTAAACCAGGTATAGACCACTGGAGAGCTGCAAAGAAATTAATGAGGTATCTTCAAGGAACTAAAGACTACATGCTTATGTATAGACGGACGGACAATTTGGAAGTAATTGGCTACTCAGATTCTGACTTTGCTGGATGTGTTGATTCACGCAAATCAACATCATCATACATTTTTATGATGGCCGGTGGAGCTGTATCATGGAGGAGTGCCAAGCAGACCTTGATTGCCACTTCCACTATGGAAGCCGAGTTCATCTCTTGTTTTGAGGCTACTTTACATGGTGTATGGCTTAAGAGTTTCATTTGTGGGCTTAGAATTATGGATTCTATCTCTAAGCCATTGAGAATGTATTGCGACAATGCAGCTGTTGTTTTTATGGCTAAAAACAACAAAAGTGGGAGTCGAAATAAACACATCGACATTAAGTATTTAGCCATAAGGGAACGTGTTAAAGAAAAGAAAGTGGTCATTGAGCACGTCAATACTGAGTTGATGATCGCTGATCCTTTGACTAAGGGCATGCCACCATTTAAATTCAAGGATCATGTAATGAATATGGGACTTGGTTCCATTATGTAGTTTCTCATTGTATGGACAATGTTATTTTTTAATGAAATTCTTAATTACTGTGCTGCTTTTTCTCATACATATGTGCACCTTAATTTAATTTGAGAAAATTCACCTATGAGGACCAAGAATAAACATAAGGTTTATTCATTAAGAAATTGTTGCCACATAAATTAAAATAGCAATAAATACATAGTAATACATGGAAGGTAATACTTGTCATAAGAGGACTTATCGCCATGATTCTTGTATCTATTACTTAATACAGATTGTCAATAGGTTTTAAGATGAGACACTAAGTTTGGAAGTATGGACCAAGTGAGAGAATGTAAGCTCCCGCATCCGCATCCATTCAGCGGCTCCTCAAAACTGACGACGGTTCATTCGGTTATCAACCACACTCAAACTGATTTCTAGTTTGAGAAACTGTTTTCTTGCTGTGAGCTTTTGGAGTGGTCCATCTAGGTTTCTCTACGTAGATTTGTGGAACAGATGACACATAGCCAACAGAAGCTTGATGGAAGCTTGGCTATTAAACCCCTGTTTGGTCCCCAAGCTCACTAACTCAATCCCCTTCAGTTTTACACCATCAAGAAAGAAAAAGCAGAGCTTGGAAGTGCTGTACAGGAAGCTAAACTTGTGTGGAACAAGAAAATCTTCTACAGCAAGTCAAGTAGCATCAATGGCTGGAGGTATGATCTATTGGTATTCCTATTTCGATTCTGTTTCAGAGTTTTATTCCGCATTTTTCAGAATCGGAAATTTGCTAACAGCGATGGATAACCAAGCATTTGACTTTAAAAAGAGGGACGAAAGCTGAAGAACAGATGTAGGCAATCTACATATTATTGGTCAAGAATAGATGGAGGCAATGTTCCTCTTAGTACATACTTGTGTGAAGCGTTTATAATGTGTTAATATAGATGTTTAAATATATATTTTATATTTTATGCTTAGCTTGGTTGATGCACAGAGCATGAAGAAGATTGTGTCGCTGATTAACGTCATTGGGACGGGTGGATCCGTGGACTAAGCACATAATCCAACCATCGAAGTATGCAGAGATATCCTCTTGCTAGAGAAATTAATCAACCACACCAGAGAAAGCCAAGCCATTCCTCCTCAAGATCTTCGTCAATGGAATACATTAGATTCACCGTTCATATTTTCGTGTATTAATTTGGATGTTGCAACCATTGATATTGTTGTGTATTGATTTGGGTGTTGCTTGATCCACTAACCCATTTAGCACGAAGAAAATTTCAATGTAAAGTGGGTACAAATCATTCATTTTTATTGCCTTCATTTAATTGAAACAAACTGCAAGATATTTTTGACTGAGTTTCCTCCATCTGATTCTCGATCTGAATAGTTGGACCATATTTGATAATAAGAAGGCATTTTTGTTTGCTCCAATATCAGGCAGTGGCAAATAAGAATACTTGACATTTATCTGGATTGAATTAACTATTAATTCCTAGGAACTTGTAAGGTTTTCAATATGCAATTTGTGAATAGATCAAATCTCGTTGATAAAACGCACTACTGTTCTTTCAATTTCTTCCCACAAACCCAATTTTTAGTTCATCTACATGATCTGACAAGGAGAGAAATCAGTTTAGAAAGTTATGGGGAGGGGACAAATTTCTTTGGATGCGCTCCTCATCATTGAAATGAACCTAGCAAAAAATACTTTTTATTTAAAAATAGCCGGGACATCAACGTAGAAAAGAAAGCCTAATGCGGAAGCCCAATTTTGGTTTCTTTTTCTGTGTTTTTTATTTTCAGTTTTGAATTTTGTATGGTCCAGTTCTTTAACTTCCATTTCGCATATATATTATTTGCATGTGTTGAATCTATGCACAATCTGGAGTGCTTGCAGGTTACAATGGATTATAGGATAAAAAGATGACGCTGCCAAGTAGAATGAGGTGAGTAGACGGATCAAATTCATCACACACCTGCCATTGGTTAACAGCTTGGTTGTTGCAATGTATTTGCATTTACAAAAACTAAATATAAGTTTAAAATTCCCCATTTTATTATTTGAGAAATGCTGAACTTTATAATCTGAACATATTTATTATAAACATGTATACAATCTTGATCAAATATTCATAACCAGAAATAATATATTTACATCTTTAGAACATATTTATTACAAACATGGATACAATATTCATACATATTCAAAACAATGTCATAAAATGCTCTACAAATCGTTAGTGGGAAGGATGTATATTTACTCTTATATAATAAACCCTAATCATTTTTCTGGACCTCCATCGCCAAGCCTAAAGAAAAGGGCGTTGGGGTTGAAGGAATTATTTAGGTTTGGAAAGGCTCTTGCTACAAAATCTGTTTGGAATTTCTTTACTAAGGAAGGTAAATGGAAATTTGTTCTTACTAGCATATATTTAATATAAAGGGTGAACTTATTTTGAGTTGGATAAAAACCTAAATAAACCATACAAAGGAGGATCATTGTTTTGGAAAGGGATTGTTATGTCTTTTCCAATTATTATGGGAGATCTATTGGCATGGAAGGTGGGGAGTGGGATACATAATCTGATTGGGAGAGACATCGTTATGTGGTGCAACCAAAGGTTAAATTTATCATATTATTTGGTCAAACAACTTAATTATAGGGGATGATCACAATTCTCGATGGGGACATTGATTGGTGGTGGAAGGTTGTTTGAAAAGTTTTGTCTCCTAGGAAAAGCAAAATCTTCAAGTGGCTTATTCTAAAAATTTTGTGGACTTGTTAAAAAAATGGAATATTGAGGGGCCCATCATTTGTATGTTGTGTATGAAAGAGGAGGAAAATATAGAACACCTTTTTAAGCAATATGATTTATCTGTCCAGGTTTGGAAAGGAATTTGTGGAGGGACCAAGATTGATGATATACACGGACAAAAATATTAAAGCCTAGTTTGAGAAACCTCAATTAAAAACTATAAAATGTATTCCTTTCCTTAATGTATGGGGGCATATGGCCAGCTAAAAATGAAAATATTTTCCAAAGTATGTGTATTCGATTTTGTGGTGGTTAGTCCAGTCCAAGCTTTAATTACTTCATTTACACATAACAATTCAGAAGTAAAGTAAGGATCACAAAACCCAATATGTAAGGATTTGGGTTTGGGGAAAATGGTTTATTTAAATGGGGTCTGTAAAGAACAAATTTGTACAATGGAGAATCCTAATTATCTTTGAGTCTTTCTCTATTAGCTTTAAAGCCAACTTTGGAATTGGTTCGAATAATAGTGTTGAAAGCCTTGCTTTAAGAGACTTTTAATGAAGATTGTTTTTAAAGAAAAACATCAAATATTTCTGTGGTTATGGAGATTCTGAATTTTAGGTGGAATTTTTTTATAAAAGAAAACAAATTTTGAATATCAATCTTCATGGAATAGGAATCAATCTAAAAAAGATTTCAACTGTTTCCATATATTCAAAGAAGAGAATGATTTTGGAGACTCTTTGCCAAAAGAAAGGTTGAATTAAAAAAGATTTCAACTATTTCCATATATTCAAAGAAGAGAATGATTTTGGAGACTCTTTGTCAAAAGAAGGGTTGAAGGGTTGAATTTATAGGAGGGAACTATCCTTGTATCAACTACTCGGATTGGAAATACAACTGAAACATGTGGATCTCTGGACTTTTAAACATAATGTATAGGTAAAGAATGTAATTTGCTGTTGGGGAGAGGAAAACAACCGATTAGTTTGGACTTGTGGTGAACAAACTTTTGTTTTAAAATTTAAGAGGTGTGGAAAGTTCACTATGTTGATAATAGAAGCGGGGAATGTAATCCCTTATAGTCGAGTTTTGAACTGATAATGAACTGAAAAGTCAGGTTGTGCATTTGAACTAGCAGTTATATGCAACAGAAATTAGCTGCGGGGAGAAGACCCCAGTTTTGTGTTTAAACTTTATATGTTTTGCTTAAGACGTATTTTTTACAGTTTTCATATTATGAAAGAAAATGTAATGTTGAAGATATGATGAGAGGAACTCTATTTGAGGTAAATTGTATTGACAAGGTACGTTGTATGGGTTTGGAAGGTGTCCATTTTTGTAAGTGCAATGCGTATGAAGAATGTATATGTTTTTTAGAAGATAAATCATACATAGTGGTTTTTAAAGGTAAAAAATAATAGATTTTAATCAATTATATTAATTAATAAATCAAAATCAAAATTCAAAGTTGCATTAAAAATTTAAGATATTAATTATTTTTATATATATGTACTACAATTTTATATTAGCCAGCATAGATTTATCTAAAAGGGATCTACAGAGGGATCAAATCTCTCAAGGTGTAAACTTTTTTTTAGAGTGAAAATTTTGAGGATATGTGTAATACAATGTTTATGGTTTTAGTTTATCTAACTTAAGCTATATATATATGTGTGTGTGTGTGTGTGTGTGTGTGTGTGATTCTAAATCATTTAAATTTAATTTCAGGGGACATGTTATTTTTAATAATATTTTTTTATTTTTTATAAAGGACATGTGTGAACTCTAAGATGACCATGGAAAGAGTTACAAATCTCTCCCCTACTAAGTTGTAGAATGCACCTCTTAAATGCAATTATTTCAAAATATAAAAATTAAAATTAAAATAAGATAATTTCTCAAAATTAGAATGAATAATAGGAAATGATATTTTATACCTTATTAAATAATAAGGATTTCATCTTATTTTTATATCATTCTTTACTTTATTTTATTTCTATAAAATAAAATATATATAAATTACCAAAAAAAATGATATATATTAATGTGCCACATAAAAAAATTAAAAGACAAGAGCCACAAGGTAGCAATGTCCCCTACATAAAAAAATTAAAAAACAAGAGCCACAAGGTAGCAATGTCCCCGACATTGCATTTGTGATAGCTAGTGGTTTGCAATTGTCTATGCAAAAAACTAAAACTCAATAAAAATAGATTAAATTTTGTTATAGCCTACTTAAAACTCAATAAAAATAGAATAAATGTTGTTATCCCTTACTTAGGAATCCTTTTGAAGATTGTAGAGATTTGACTACTTAGAAGACTCTAGACTAGAGTTCTATTTCAATGGATCCAAAGTGAGGATGAGCTTTACCAGCTTTGCGAGAACGAGTACTACATCTCAAAAGGGCCATGAAGGATATAAATACAAGCCTAAACCAAACCATTTCTTATTAACTAGATGATAACTTCTCCTTCTAAACTTGTACCCACCTATCTCTTGGAGTTGCACATTTAGGCTTGAAAAGTAACTTATCCTCTAAAGGAAAGGTAGAAAGGAAAAAGAAAGGCAATGAAAGTGAGGACAGGACTCCATATACGATCTTTCTACGTAAAATTTGTGTTCATTATAAAAAGTGTCATATTCAAAATATGACATTTTCCATTCCATAGGTCCATTAAGAATTTTGGATCACTTATAAATTATAAATAAAATATATAAGATATTAAATTGTCCCAAATATAAAAAATAAAATAAGCACACTTAATGTACATAAAAATTTAGATAATTTAAATAATATATTATATTTAACATCAAATTTTTATTTTTATTTTTTTTAATTTTTTTGCCTTAGGGGTGTAGACTGACTGGCAAGTGCCGTGTAAATGAAGAAATGTTGTAAAGGAGGTCTCAAGTTCAAATCTCACCCGACTTATCGGTGCCCCATGCATGTAGGTTGTGTGGACCCACCAGGTTACCATTCCCCCAATACAACAACAACAAAAAAAGAAAATTATAATTTTTTTTATATTTCCCATAAAATCAAAACAATAAATACATTTGAAAAGATCAATAATAAATCTTATTAAAATTTCCAATTCATTTATCAAAATAATATTTTTTATTTTTATTTTTTATAATGTTACATATAACTCTCATTAACTTTATAAATAGATACTCAAAATCTCTTCACCCTTAACAATCACAATACCTTTTAACACTCATTTTACACTCATTTTCACTAACATTGCAAATATTTAAATTGATTTTTCAAGAGAAGGATATCATTACATTCCTTTTTAAATTGATTTTTCAAGAAAAAAACATCATTACATTCCTTTTTAAGATAGTAATTAATTTGAAAACTATTAATTAATTATGTGTTTTGTCAAGGGAAAAGGAACAAAACAAATGAATTGTTCAATGAATGCAAAGGTATTCTATAGCAATGCATATTGACCAAATATTCAATTGTGTGAATTCGTTTTTTTCTTTAATTCCCCTCGTGAGGCAAGGCATGGCATGGCATGGTTGTAAATGCAACATTTTGTTTCTTAAAGCCAAATGTCTTATTCATAATTATTTAAGGTAAATAGGAAATTTGGCTATTTTAGGGGGAGGGACAATTTGCTTAAGATAAATCATTTTAGAAGCAAAAAAATATGGTTAGATTGCATGGCTTTTCTGAAATAAAGGCATGACAATTTTATACTTTCAAATACTTGATATTTAATAATGGTGGGTGAAAGAAGGAAGAAAGACACACTTCTAGGAAATGGTTTCACAAACTGCTTCACCACCACCAAAAAAATAGACACAAAATTCATTGAATAGAAACATTTTCTACACATGAATTACTAAATGTAAATGAAAACTGGTAATAGGTTATAAACAATGAGCATTTCACTATTTCTAGAATATACTAGCTAGTGATTCCATGATTACAACACTCTTCCATTCATTTACATAAGCAGAAATAGTAAATGGAATTACAAAAAACACCACTAAAGAAAAAATGATCAAAAAGATTTATATCATACAGGAAAAAATCCATTTCACAGAATTTCTTTACAAAATTTATACAATCAAACTCACAATGCTCGAACCCCTCTCTTCATCTATGTGTTAGAAAATATAAAAAATGTAATACATCTCTTTGATCAAAAACCAAAAAGAAATCAAAATATTCCATCAACTATGCAATTCATTACACTAAACAATTTTTCAAGCTTGAGCATTGTTCCTTCTCTCCACAAACTAGATGGTACTGCTAAACTACCACTCAATTTTCTAAATCTAATGATTCAAGCTTGAGCGTTGTTCCTTCTCTCAACAAACTAGATGGTACTGCTAAACTACCACTCCCACTAAGCAATTCAGGAGTCGTATCATTGTTTTTGTATTCCACACTATACTCTCTAATCTATCTAAATAATTTAGTTTTAACATATCCAACATGGGAAACCCACCATCACCCTCCATGGACAACTCCTTACACCGAGGACAATATGATATACCTAATGCCCTTATATTGGGTAGCCCCTCTATCCACAATATACTCGCTAAGCTGTGTAGAGACCGTAACTTTAATTCCTCCAACATCGGAAAACCGCCACTAGCAGTGTCACTCCCCATCGGAAGCCTCTTCAACACGGGGCAATCTGATAAAACTGAAGATTTAGGGTCGCAAAAATGTTCAGCCAGCCGTAAATCATCTACATAATAATTTATTTGTTATAAAACGCCGATCATGGATCTTCACAACAGGTGGCACACTGCATGGACGACCGGCGATAGCAAGTGGAGTATGTCGTGGTAACTGCCTTTACCCGTCAGTGGTATATATTAATGGAGAGGCCTGGTTGGCGAGCTGATTTTTTCTTGCATTTTCAGTTGGAGGGAATGCTGAGCTTGGCGATCAATTTCATTACAAGGTTGTAGTGTATTCCGTAAGGTTTCTGGCTTTACTATGTCTGTTTTCTTCTTGATGAGTTAAATTCCTGAAACTTGTTCCAGCATCAAGCCATTTTTGTCCAGGTTAGGGAGTGTTTATTTTTGTTGAATCCTGCATCAATCCCAACTCGTTTTAAAGTGTTCTTGCCCGATTTGGTCGCTTGTTTGTATCTTTCCTCAAGCTTCGGCCAAATTATCGCCATCCTTTCACTCATTCTGTAGTGTCTTGACCACTTTGGAGGTTATTTTACTGAAGTTAACCGTTTATTTTGCAAATGCAGACAATTTTCCTTATATAGCGCACGAACTTACTTGTTTCTTTACCTGCATGTGTAAACGATGGGTTCCTTTTCTGTTTCCTTTTTACTCTGTCACGTTAGACCAACGTATCTATGCAATTGGACTACCTTACTGGTATTCAACAGAAAATCAATCCCCCGCTTGGGCTCCAATAAGGCTTGGCTCCCAATATGGCACGGTAATATGACTTGGTTGTATGGCCGCTCACAACCCCAATAGTAGGACGCAGAATAGTAAAGTAGGACTTAGCAGACCTGAAAATCTAGTTGAGATCCCGGATGGAAGGATGGGGGAGATATATTATTCATAAAAACAAGTTTGTTATAAGACCAAACTGGTTAAATAGACCAAATTCCAAATTCAGTTTTACAGCCGATTTCCAGAATCAGATGAGACAGACAATCATATCAATTCTATGTTTTCTTAATTTTATTTATATAAACACTACCAATTCCCGTGAAGTGAAAGAATAGAAGTATTGTGCATACCTTACTGCTATTCATAAGTTTTACCGGGCGGTATTTCGTACTATGCTTTCTGCAATAATGGTTTGTCTGTTTGCTGCTATGCACCTGTCGCCGAAGGCATTTGGAGTTTCCATGGGGCGAGGTTTGGTCTGTGATTTATTCATGGCGGCGGCGACTAGGGGTTTTGCGGAGGTACGCCTCGTCTAAAAGAATATTGATCTGCATGAACAAAAGGATTCTGAAGATTAAGAACCGGTTCTGCACCTTAATTTCAGATTCTTCAACTGAAATATCAGCATCCCGGCCACGCAGAGCACGTAATGAAGATTCAAAATCTGATTTCTTGCCTATTTTAGGCACTTAGAGCACTTAAATGAAGATTCAAAATCTGATTTTCCTCTCACAAAACATGGCAAATGATATTTCTCTAACTCATATACTTTAAACCATTTATTTAGAGAACTTAAGCTTTCCAAAAGTTCACCAGCCATCTTGGAGATTCCGGGATGAAGAAAAGACCAATAATCAACAGAGCACAGGGAACTACTCCTGCATCACCACCCAAGAACAGTCGAGGGAACTACTCCTGCATCACCACCCAAGAACAGTCGATTTTAATTTTTATAGAAAGAGAATATAAATTCTATAAGGTTGTAAGACCCTCTTACTGATTACATATCTAGAATTGCGAGAAGTCATTACATACCTAGAATTGCCCGAGAAGTCTCCACACAACAAGAAAACCCATATTTTACCTTTTAGCACCACAAGTTAGCACCACTTATACTTTATGGTGTTAAAGTGGTGGTATTAGCATCACTTATATTTTGTCACTTATACTTTATGGTGTTAAAGTGGTGGTATTAGCACCACTTATATTTTGTGGTGTTAATATGGTTTAAATGTTTATTGGAAATTATGTATTTACTCATGTATGTTAATAGAAATGCCATGTTGGCAAGTACCATAAAGTGGTGTTAATAATTATTTGTCATATAGATATAGACATGTAGGATTTATTTATGAGCATTTTCACAATAAACATAACCATTTCAAAAATAATTTTTTTGTAAATTATAATTTGAAATAATTATTTATAATTTTTTTCATTCAAATAAGTGATGAAGACTAATTTATGACTTTTTACATTACAATTCCAACACATTCAATTTCTTAATTTTACATTATTTGAACAAATGAATTCACATGATTAATTTAATTAAACTATTATTTTTAATACTATTTAAAAAATAAATACCAGGACTTTTAATATTAACAATCAATAAAAATAATATTTTTTTAATTATTAATATTATAAAGTAGCAATAAAAAATATTACACTTGCCAAATGGAGAGTATTATGTAATCGGTTACGTATTTAAAAACATCTTACTTTTCAATTAATTTGTAAATTAACCTCCACGGGGTTTGGCTTGTTGGCCAACTCTACGTTCTGTTAAGGCATAGAGACTCTTAAGCAGATCGGAGGTTCAAATCCCTCATGCAAAAATGCGGTCACCTGTGCAGTGCTTGGGGGTTGGGTAGGATACTCAGGGATTATAGTGGTAGCGACTGGAATCAACCCCATGTCACACGACTACAAAACCTCGTAGTGGTTATTTCCTCTGTACAAAAATAATAATAATTTGTAAATTAAATTTATATATTAATATTTAACTTTAGAATTAGAATAATTATAATTTAAATATTAAATAAAATAGATTTCTCTTATATATTGTTGGTTGAATATGTGATTTGATCTTGAAATTGCTAATTTCATGTTATTGTGATCACAGTTTGCATGCTTTTAATTTTTTCTCCACTATGTGGCTTGTTCCACATCGTCGCAGAGTTGGCTAGAAGAAGAGGAAACCAAATAAAGTCAACGAGCTTTCCTGTATTACTGGTTTGTCTCATCGCTTCACCTCTGGCTGGGGCAGTAAAATAGACCGAATCAGATGTGAATGATCAAAGGAATGGCCATGAAACCCCCATGATGTTTGATCCCAACCGCGAACCACTGGGACCTATGGGAAATGATAGCGATAGGGCATACATTCCGACTTGTAACTGGACTATCACCAATGGAATGGGTTGGAATTTAAATAATCGATCGGAGGGACGAAGCAAACTTACTGAAGCTACCTGGTGGACCATCTGAATGCATTATACATTAGATAGGGTACACAGTAACAAATTGAGTCACCGTGAACATGTAATCCCCTGATGTAAACTATCAATATGCCATAATAGCAATGTTCGTAATTTTAGTTAAATTTAAACAAAATTATGAGTAAAAGTAAATGATAACACTAATGGAATTAGGTTAGAAAACATATAATTTATCTGAAGATATTGGGAGGTGGAAGGAATTGTTGGGCATTTACGAAGGGAGGCAAATTGACGGAAGCATGGAAGAGGGAAAGAGGGGAGGCGGGAAAGCCTCCCTGGTTTTTTCCTCGGCAGCGCTGTAGATCAAGGACATCCCCGATATCTCTATATCAACCCAAGACCTAGATAGGAAGACCGATGGATCAGATGCCATGGAAGTGCATGCCTAAAGCGCCCTCGATTCTGACCATGCAGGTCAGATCTTCGAAGATCAGGGAACGAATATAGTGTATGTAAGATCGCACATTGATTGGGAAGTTTGTGGGAATGCAACCTTTAAAAAAATCCCTAGTCTGGTGGACCAACTCCTCTTGGAAACCCAAGGGGCACTATGATCTTTAGTTGGGCTCCAAGGGTTTTTTCACCCTCTCTTTTCTTAATGTGGAAGATAGGAACATAGTTATCGATGGGGGGGCATATTTATTTTACTCTGCAGGCTTGTTCCTAAGAACTTGGAAGGAAAATATCTACCTGGAGAAGGAAGACATGAAAGTAGCTCAAATATGGATCGGGATGTACTCATTTTCAAGTGAATACCGGGACCCGAAAATCCTGGAATACATTGAGAAATATGTGGGAAAATTCATCAAAATATCAAAACATACCAAGATCCAAAAATACATGACATATGCAAGGATATGTGTCTACATGGATCTGACCAAATATCTACCAAAACCGATCATAATGTCATGTGAAGAGGAGGACTGGGTGCAAAACCTGGATTATGAATAGATCTTATTTCGGTGTCAAAGGTGCCATGAATATGGTCACTTGTTTAGGGAATGTCCCATGAACAATCCAAAGAAAAAAATGGGGTAGGAAGAGGAAAACATGATCAAGATTTCACCAGGGTATCCTCGAGGAAACGAGGAGGGAGGAAGCATGACAACTAGGAGTGAACAAGAAGATATCATTGTCCAATAAATTGAAGGTGTTGGATGACCTCTTGGAGGAAAGCTTTGACAAGGAATCAGAAGGCAAGCAAGGGGGTCATCCCCACCTGGAGACAATGGAGATAACTTCCCAGATGGGGGATGAGGCTACAAAAGAGAATCCTCAAGAGGCTGGGGATCGAGAAACAAGAGAGGAAGGAGAGGATATGGATATATGATATCTGTATCTAGAGGTGATCGAGCAATCCTTTGTGGATGAAGGAAAATGATATGTCTCATAGGAGCACGTGATCTTGTTCAAAATTCATCCTCAAATCTCGGGCCTCAAACCAATTGGGGATTAGCACAAGCTCTCACAAGGAGATGAAATGAAATTTTGAAGACCCAAACAAGAAGACAGGAAGGAAATCGAACATACCGAAAGTAGAAGAAACAGGCTAACATTTGGTAGAGTTAGGACATTACCCTACCATTAAGGATTCTTTAGGTTTTTAAGTTACCCATTGAATATCATATCGTGGAATATACCGGGCCTAAACATCCCACGAAAAACAAAGATCTTGAGCAAGAATATCAAGAGAAAAAATTTGGCCATCGTCTTCTGACAAGAGACTAAGTGGCCAACAACTCAAATCTAGGAACTGAGTAAGAAAATATGTAAGGGAAGCAGAGGAATAGGCATTGATGAAAGAGACTATGGGGGAGGCTTGAGAATCTTATGGGACCCCACTGGGGTGAGATTAGGAGGATTCCAAGGTAACTAGTGCTTCATATCAATAGATTTTAAGGTAATAGGTTTCTAAGTTGAAGGAGTTGTGACAAATGTATACGGAACTCATAATGTTGTAGAAAATAAGGATTTCATCAATTCACTCCGAAAAATCCAGGAAACGCTGGGCAGTAAGCACTAGGTTTTAGGGGGTGACTTCAATCTCATAACCTCTCTAGAGGAGAAGAAAGGTGGTCGACTCAGGCTGGAGGAAGAATGTGAGACATTCAGAGACACCATTGAAGAATTAAGACTTATATATACCACTCCGGGGGAGGGATGGTTTACATGGAAAAATAAGAGGATGAGGGACATACACATTGCTTCCCACCTAGACAGATTCTTGGTGTCTAAATCCATATTGTACTTAGGAAGTGAACTCCATTCAGCTACTCTTCCAGGAGCATGATCACATCATTGGCCAATCGAATTAATGTGGAGTGGGTTAGGTTCCTAATTCAAAAAACCATTCATGTTTGAATAGTTTTTGCTAGGGAATCTAGAGTTCACTGAAAAGATCAGGACTTGGTGGGATGAATTAAGGAAGGATATTGCCAGAGTATGTACAAATTTCATCAAAATTTAAAAGGATTGAAAGAAAGGGTTAAAAAATGGAACACAAAGGAGTTTAGTAATATTTTTGCTGATAAGAAGATCCTAGAATCCTGCTTGCAGAAGGTCCAAGTCATTGGTATGAATGATGGGTATACCACCAACTTGAAGATGGAAGAATTCATCATCTATTTAAAAATAGAAGAGAGGGAAAGGAAAGAGGAAATCCACTAGAGACAAAAGTCTAGGAATCGATGGTTAAAAGAGGGGGAGAGAAATACAAAATTATTCCAGCATTTGGTCATTTAGAATAGGATGCAGAACAAAATATTCTCAATTGAGAATTCCAAAGGGGTTGATGGAAACCAGGGAGGAAATAGAAACCACCTTGAACCAACATTTCAAGGATTTAATGTCTGACCCAAGGCAGGACAGGAGGGGAGACATCAACCAAATAATGAGGTTCTTCCCTTCACTACTTTCCCATAAACAAAATAAACTCTTGATGAAACCTATATCCCTTACTGAGGTTGAGGAAGCATTTTTCCATATGACTGAAGGCAAATCCCTAGGCCCAGATGGATTCACAGTGAACTTCTTTCATCATTTCTAGGATCTAATCAAGCTGGAAGTGTGGAATATAGTTGAAGACTCTAGGGTATCAAGAAGGATTTTGCTAGATTTGAATTCTACCTTTCTTACTCTCATTCCAAAATGTGAAGGGGTTGATCCTCCAGAGAAATTCAGGCACATAAGACTATGCAATGTCATCTACAAAATCATCAGTAAGGTAATTGCAAATAGACTCAAACCCCTCCTACTAGGACTAATCTCCCCTGAACAGTGAGAGTTTGTTTAGGGTCGGCAGATAGCCAATTGCATTATTTTGGTCCATGGTATGCTTGATTCTATAAAAGCAAAGAAAATCCTGGGAATGCTTGTGAAACTGGACATAGCCAAAGCCTACAACAAAACCAATTGTCATATCATTATAAGTATGCTAATGGATTTTGGGTTTAATGTAGAGTGGATTGAATGGATAATAAACTTAATGTACTCATCCTTCTTCTCCATTCTTGTGAGTAGGATTCCATCAAGGAACTAGGTCTCATTAAGCCATCAAGGGGGATAAGACAAGGAGATCCCTTATCCCCTTTTCTCTTCATCCCCATGGTGGAAGGGTTGGGAAAGTCAATTACGACTTTGAGGGACAACAATGATCTCATAGGGATAAGATTTCACCTGATAGCGGACAAAAAAACCCACCAATAGTTTTTGGATGATACAATGTTGATTGGTTACCTATCGATCCAAGAAGCACGAAAGCTCAAAAATTGTCTTTCCTTCTTTAACACCCCCCATATCTCAAGAAGGAATATATATCAGATATTGGGATTCCAGGAGAGCTCCCTTCCATCCAAATAGCTAGGAACCCCTTTGGTGAATTCAATTTCCAAAAAGGGATGCTAGATGGAATTGATGGATAGTTTGAAAAATCGGTTGACAAACTAGACTCTGAGACCCCTTAATTTTGGCTAGTAGATTGGTACTGGTGAAATAAGTCCTATAGGAAATGTCGACTTATCTCTTTTCCACTTTGGAGGCTCCAAAGGCCATCTTGAAAGAGATAAGGAACCTGCAACGAAATTCCTATAGAATAGCACCAATGAAAGGTGGAAGTGGGATTTGGTGAAATGGGAAACGGTCTGCACCCTTAAACACTAGGTTGTTTTAGGCCTCGGGGTCCTTGAACATGCAAATGGGGTAAGTAGGGCCAAGCTGTGGTGGAGATGGGTCACCCATGCTCAGGAACCTTGGGTGAAGATGTGGCATATTAAGTAAGTTGAGGGATGGGATAGAAGAGATCTTATATGGTTCTCAGAAGATAATCCTGGATCCCACATATGGAAAACATCATGGTTGGGAGGATTTTGGTCCGAGAACATAGCTTTTGGGAAGTAAGGAATGGCCAAACAACATGGGTATGGGAGGAATCATGTAAACAATTACCCCTGCTCAAGCGAGGAATGGATTTTCAATGAATCCTGGAAGAAAGTATCACCCATGGAATTACTAAGGTCAAAGACTTATGGAGAAACTAGGTGGAGGACCAGGATTTCTGATTCTAGGCAGAGAGGGAATGTTGGGAACGCCTTGGTCCAGGGGAGGAGGTGGATAGGCTGGAAGAAGCCTTCAATAATAGGTGGATAAGAATGAACCTATGGAAGATGAGATTCGATGGGTATATGGCCAAAAATGTTCCTTCACAATGAAGGAATCTTATGACATTCTGACATGGGCCAACATCCAACCAATAGATCAAAAATGGGAAAAACTATTGAAGAAGAAACTGTGGCCCAAAAGTATTATATTCAGCTAGCCAGTGATACGAAGGGTATCATTCTATTTTGAGTGGGGCTAAGGGAACCATTGGAATATTTTGAGTAGTATGTATGGATTTCAACAAATTCGACATGGTTTGGGGAGGAAATTTGGGGATATGACTCCAAATAAATATTATAGGTACTCATGGCCATCAAAAATACCTCAAACCACCACCTAAGACATCTCAAGATTATCCTCGCCTTCAAGTGGGGATACAAGTGGAATTAGAACATTATGTATAATAGGTATGAGTCTCTATGCCTTGAACATTATTCAAGAAGGAAAGCTAGGCCTTATTTTGCAAAGTAAAGTTATACACATTTAGGTTAAATATCAATGCCTTAATCAACTACACATCAACCTGTCTAGCATATAGTTGGCCCATAGTATGTGTCTCGGGGCCTTGGACATGGTTGGTAGACAATTCCTAATCCTAATCCACTAAATGCATATTAATGAATTTAGTCCCAAGAATGATTCCTTAAGCTAAAACACATGAATTCTCAAGGGGATGTTTGACCTCAAAATTATGATGTGAACACCATTATGAACTCTTGAGCACGAGGTATTGTTCATAAGTCCTTGAACATGGTGGAAGGAGGAAACCTAAGCCTTATTCCCTAAAGGGTTATTTTTTGCTCCCCTCGTCATGGTCAAGGTTTCTAGGCACAACCTTGGTGTTAAAAATCCTTTGATGGTGTAATTTATGTCCCCACTTTTACACCAAATATCCATAAAAGAGGTTGAGTGTGGTGGTTTATGGTGTCATTCATTATACTGAAGACCTCATAGATTCCTTTAGAGCCTAAAGCATGGGTTTCATCCCTAACCATTTTTATATCCTTGAGACCCATCAATGAAACATTTACAAGTGTGTATTAGAGTGATTCCATGAAGGTGGGTAACACTTTTTGGCCAAATTTGGTGATGAAAACCTGATTTTTTACTCATGTGCTAGATAGAAGCCCTCAAAACGTATATATATGCCATGTGAATTTCGACTTGCAGTTAAAAAACAAATTGTAGAATATTATGTTGGCTTCCCAATGATATTGTTTAGAAAATAAGTTCGATGTCATTTAATGTGTGAAAATTCGCATTTAATGAACTGTGTGACTCTAAAAATTTGAAGAAGTTAATAAGTGGCTTGTGTCCATCCCCAATAATTCAATCTTACATTAATAATTTAGAAAAATAAAATATATGAGCATGATCTGCATAGACTGCACTGTGGTCTGCATATTTTTTTGTTAATTTATTTCACCATATACAATTATTTATTATTTTTCAAAAGTGATCACATTTGATTTCAGCATCATTTTATACACATAGGTGTCCATCCCATCCTTTTTTTCATTGTTTTCAAAAATTGAAAAACCAAATATACCCTTTTGAAGAGGATGTGTCGATGTGTGGGTTGTGCATTTTTAAGAAATTTTTGGATGTGTATTTTTTACCCTGCGTATTTTTCTTTGAGCTGCTTTGACGTAGCTTTCCCAGATGGAGAGGGCGTTAACACTGTCAAAAAGGAAAAAGAATATTTCCAGAACATTCTAGAGGAAAGTACTCACAGAGGCATATCCCAACTTCTTGGAATAGGTGACACTCGTTCCCCTAGCCTCTAGGGATCATTCCCTACCTTCCTCCCAAAAGATATAAACCCCTTTCGGCTTCCTTTGGCCTATTTATACAAGCTTCTCCTCATGGGTAAGAGGAGGGAATAGAACTAAGAGAGCACCTTCTGTTGGAATCATTGCTGGTATAGGAGGCAAAAGAGTGTGATTGCGAGTGAGGCTTGTAAAGTTTGTAGTGTTTATATGTAAGTGATGTCAAAGGAATTATGAGAATGAGTCTTCAACATCAAGGCTTCAATTGTAGGTTCCTCTTATTATGTTATTAATACAAACATGTTCTCCTTTTCCATGAACAATTTGTGTCAACATCAATTGTTCATTACTTTTCTCCTTGACTATTAGTATAGATATTTGGATTGTCTTGTTACTTTCACCATTTTATCTTGTTTTTCATGTTCTTTACAGGTACATCTGATCGTGAAAGGATCCATAATACAAGGGCAACCTTCAACACCAATGTAAGGAATTGATGGGTGGTCCTCTAGTGCTTTTGGAGATGAGTAATGATTTACATGACAAGTCATTGGCACTTGGAAATATGTCATAAACCTTTTTCATAATAGTGTGTTTGAAAACCATAAACCATGAATACAATAAACATAAATGTGTATCATATATATCTAAGGAACATACCTTTTTCTATCATAATAATTTATGATCCATTTAGACCATCTAACACCGTCGACATAATAAACATAGGATCCAAAATTTTATGAAGACTCTAGTATCAATGATTATACGTTTTCACCAAAATCCATGTCATATTTTCTTCATACAATTTGAAATGCCTGAATGAATTGATATTTTGACCCATAAACCTAAACAACTAGTATTTATTTATTTTTAAAAAATATATCATTTTAAGACCTTTCTTCATTTATCACATGTATTGAATGTTTTGCGAGAATGCTTGATGTTCTAATAATTCACATACTAGAATCACTTGGCAAGATGGATCTCCTAAGGGACCTAGATTGGTGAAGGGGATGCCTACTCCTAAAGGTGTTCTATGGTGCAGGTATTGTGGAGTGAAGGGTATGCAGGCTAAGTGAGACTATTTCAATGCTTTGTATGAGTGTTTGGTTGAGCATGGAGAGAATAATGGTTGTGGGTTGAGAAATAGAAGGTTGCAGGTGTTTCTTTTTCCTTGGTGGACTCATATCCCATCTTGGGGGTGGACTCTCAACAAAATAATATATGTTGCACATAGTACCTACAATTGGGTGGAAAATTGCACTTACACAACGAGTTTCTTGGATCTTTATTCCAAATAAGTATTCTCTTATATCTGATATATGCTCGATCTCTTATTTATTATTATTTGAATCTACAATGATGTTATGATTATGCCCATCATGATTTATGTTGATAAATGCATGTTTTATGGGTGTGGATGAATTTTAAATCCATTGTGCATCTGCACACATATTTATTTTCTGTTATGGATCATATGTGTCCTTTGGGGTTAATTTAAAACCCATAATCAGTTCATATCCACCTCTATGTTGTTCAACATATGGACGAGGATGTTACACTCTTAGACTTACAAATGTATGTTATGGGTTACGAAAATTAAGGCTGGAAGAATGATAATCAAATTTGTTTGTTTTGTTGAAAACTAATATTTCACTTAAGTTATTGTTGGGGTGGATGCAACATATAATGATATTGTTGTTAGAGATATTGACATGGCAATGGATTCTACAATAATATCGAGATATGGTAAGTTTAATATCTATTTATCATATTAGATGGTAAACATAATAATCCAAAACAAAAACCTTTACTTTTGATATATATGATATAATCAATTGTGTCACATACAATGCTTCTATTTTTTCATAGATGGAGGCCATGTTATTCAATACAATATGTTCTTCTATTTGATGAGAGGCTTTGACTTAAGGGTAGGTCAAATAAATGTAGTGATGATGGAAATGTCCGTTTGAGTAGAATATTGAAACAAAGAAAATATTCTTAATAAGTTGTAGACACTTTTTAACTCTGAAGGTATTTACATGACATATGGGTTGTTAATGATTATTAAATATGATTTCATCAAACCTAGAAGTTGTCAACTCAATATTCAAGGGAATGACATGAGCATACTTAGTCAAGATATTGACTGCATAAAACATAACAATCTCATCTACAAAGAGTGGCACTAGTGAATTAATCTAAGCAATTAACTACCACAAATATAACAATCTTATCTAGAGAGAGTGGAAAACTAGTGAAGTAATCTATAGGTACCTCTTTCCACTTCTAATCTGGTATGGTATTAGGATGGAGAAGACTAGGATAAGGAATAGTTTCCACATTATGGAATTATAAAGTGTTGAATTCAACCACAAAACACTGAATATCAAACTTATTCTTTCAACCAATAAAACTTGGAGACATCACTATAAATTTTGTGGAAACTCACATGACCAATAGAGGGAGATGCATGCCCATGGAGCAGATATTATTTATCAAGAAGAGAGCAAAGTCACAAATGGGTACATGTTTTAAAGAAAATGACCCCATTCATAATAGTCCATGGTGGGTTGAGAATAGTATAGGTCATACTTTAACAAGTTTTAAAATATTACATGCATGACTTTTGAACCATAATTGAAAGTATTTATGGTAGAAGTATGATACCAAAGGATTTAGGTTTTACCTTTGTAAATAATTCATTTAGATGATTAGAAATAATTTAGATCACTCGATTTTAATTGTTCCTTTTTTCTTAGCTTTCTACTCATATTTATAACTCTTTTTATAGAATCAAGTATTTTTCCATAAATATCTTCAACATAACTTTATTATTCTAATTATAGTAACAGTTTTAAAAAAGTCAAATTCATATATTTACAACGTAAATATACTACAACATACTTATAAAAATTCTAGCTGTTTTTACTATAATTGAGGTTAAGGTTTTGGAAATCCATCTTTCACTATATATATAATAAAAAAATTACCTTTTATAAGTTCCAAATATATTGACTTATCACATTCATATAGGTATTACAATTTAAATACTAAAATGTTTTTAATAAAGATTTGTTTGTTCTCTCTGCTTAAAAACAAACTTTTAATTGGTGAAATCCCAAATACACAAGGTCCATTTTATTGAGGTCCCACTTCAAACTAACATATCAGCTATGCCCATAAAGTGAAGCCTAGGTTTATTTTAATGAAGTCCCACTTCAAACTAAGATATCAGCTATGCCCTAAAGTAAGCCAATTTTACTATAAATCCATCCAAAAAATGCGCTAGCCACAAGATCCAACAAAGATCAATTGAAACAAAATTAACTACAAAAATTAAAAGAAAAAAGTTTATTAAAATATTTAATAAATTATAAATTATGAAACATCCTAATCAAACAACAATCTAATTAAAATCATATAATGAAACATCTTCAAATAAGACAAAATCCAACCTTTACTTAGTTACATCACATAATCAAACATTTTCAAATGAGACAAAATCCATGGACTCTTTAAATGATGAATGTGAGCATGTGATTTATATATTTTCACTCTGTAAAACAAAATCATGCTCAGAATTTTTTTTTATTCATTTTACACATTGGGCATATAAATACTTAACACCACTATTTATATATGCATATAAATGAACTCTCATAATCGCTTTATATATATCAATCATAGATAGTCGATTTTATTTTTTTTCCTCGGAAAAAATCATAATTTTATTTCAAAGTAGAACAAAATTACATCTGCACTTGTAATAGGATCACAAAGGATCCCTACATTGTCAAATACTGTCTGTCTCATATGATCAAAACCAAAATAAATAAAAATTACCATCCCAGCCTGTAAACAGCTAGAAACAAACACAGCAAATATGAATATCCATTCATATATTTGCTATCTCAGATTAACCATCCGCTTGTCAACAATCTGCTCAAAAATCCCAAAATCAGGTCACTTGCTGTCAGCAGCCTGTAAAATACAAACTGTCCCAGCCAGTCAAAAATAAAGCAATCAATCCCAGCCTTTTATCAGCTTGAAGCTATACAACAATATCCAATCGAAAATCAATCTGCTTGACAAAACTCTGTCATAGCCTGCGCTGTCAATTTTTATTTCCAAACTGTAGAATCAGCCTGTCAATCGATATCAAGAAAAGCATGGCATGAAATGTCGAGTACTCCCATCCTGTCATCGATAACCATGCTACTCTCTGTCACAGAAATTATATCACAGACACATGAACGGCCTATGACACCATCAAAATACAACAGTGCCAGAGCTCAAATCTGAGCCAAGGCTGTTTCATGAAATGGCCTATGGTAATAGTTGTAGGAACCCTCTGGTAAATGAGCAGTGATCCTCCATATGCCTAAGTCCAAATGCGTTGCTTCCTTGGATAGCTGATCAGCCACCCTGTTCCTTTCCCTATAAACATGCATAAAAGAGATATGATTAAACTGTTGTTTTATGTGGATCACCTCCTCTAGAATAGGTAAAAGTATCATCACATGGCACTGTACATTCTCTTTTGCCCATTCAATAACCAGCAGCGAGTCACCAAAGACTTGTAAAGACAAACAGCCCTGTTCCAATGCAAATAAAAGCAGCAGCCTGAGTGCCATTAATTCAGCATAGTTGTTTGAACCCCTCCCTAATCCAGCCGATAAGTGGAAAAAATGATCATCAGATTTGTAGAGGACTCCACCCCCGCCACAACTCAATTGACGGTCTTTTGATGCTCCATCAAAGTATCCCCAACGGATATCTTTGTCAATCAGCTCCTCCCGCACAGGTCGGTTCTTGTGTATCTGCTCCGGTGCCCTGAAATGATGGATAACTGCAGCGATCTGTGCCACCACAGCCTCCATCGGAATATGACTGTCTTGAAAGATGATCCGGTTGCGCGTGATCCAAATCCCCCAGGCGATGATACAAGGGACAGCGCATAGAAGGTGATGACCCGTCCACCAGTGTTGAAAAGCCTGTAGCACCGAATCACCCTGCCACTGCCCGTTGAAGCCCGTCCAGATGCCTACTTCAGTCCAAATTGTTTTGGCATAACTGCAATGTACAAATAGATGATGAATTGTTTCATCAGCCTTCCTACACAGCGCACAGAAGCCTGGACCTTCAAGAACTCTTTTTTGCAGAGTGTCCCAAGTTGGAGTTTTATTTTCCAAAATTGCCTAGAAGAGTAATTTGGATTTTGCTGGACATTTTAGTTTCCACAACTGTTTCCACCACCACACCAGTTCATGGTTGTGTGCCATCACATTGAGCTGTATATAACCATGTTTAGGAGTATAACTCCCTGATGGATGAGAGTCCCAAACCAATACATCATCCCTATTTGTCAACCTGACATTTGAGACCCTTAGCTGCCTTATATATCCCCTCCAAACCGCCTGCAAATCACCAAGAATCTCAAGTCTCTGAGCACTAATCCATCCTTGATGCCATAACGTAGAATTTTCTTGATCCTCAATATCAGCAATATAAAGACAGCCCATTGTTGCCAAGTGTAATATTAGCTCCTCAGGAAGGACATGATCCCCCCCACAGCCTACCCAAGGGTCTATCCCAATACAAACCAATCTCCCATTGCCAATTCTCCACACCAATCCAGAGCCCACCAGATCAAAATGTTTTATCACCGCTTTCCAAACCACTGAGCAATTTTCCTAGATTTGTCCACTTTCCGAATCCACTCAATGAGAGTCAGAGGAGCAATGTATTTATGAAATGCCACTCGAGTCCAGAGACTCTGTGTATGGATAAGCCTCCAAGAGACTTTTGTTGCTAATGCCTTCACAAAAAGGAAAATATTTTTTAACCCCCAACCTCCCAGAGCTTTTGGTACTGCAATTTTCTCCCACCTCACCCACACCAGAGTCCTATGATCATTCTGTCCTTTCCACAGAAATGAAAAACACAGCCTGCGAATCTGTTCAAGAATCCCCTTAGGTAACCAAGCAAGCGACATCCAGTAGACGGGTATCGCTTCCAATACAGGGTGAATCCACGGACCTGGGTAACACTTTTTGGCAAGCGCATTTCAACAAAAACAGAAAAACGTACCTTGGTCGAGGGTTTAACAAGCCCTCGACCGAGGTTTTAATATCTCGACCGAGCTTTTATCAAGCCCTCGACCGAGGTTTTGTTCAGCCCTCGACCGAGGTATTTCTTAACCCTCGGTCGAGGTATTTATTAACCCTCGGTCGAGGTGCTTGTGTAAAAAAAATTATAAAAAGAGTTCGCGGGGGTAGAAGGGAATAGTTCTATAATAGACAAATGCATGGGATATGAAAACATGTGTTTAGCTAAAAAATACCTTTAGCTTATATGAAGGGGCTTAATAATCTTCTTATTGACTATCCACTGCTACATATATTTGGTATTTTTATGGAATTCTCTATAGTCCCTTCTGGTTCCAAGTGGTACACTGTCTGGTCTAATTCTTTTTCTTTGGGTAAATATGGGATTTAAAAAAAATCCTCTTCATTCAAATCATTTGACTCAAGCATAGGTCCTACATTCTGTTGCATTCAATATTATTTCTTGAGCTCCGGTGGTGATGCTAGGTTAGAGTTTCATTGATCGAACTTACATCTCCAAGTATTCTTGCGGTTAATCCTCTGATTAAAAATGCCACATAATTATTTTCTTTGTTGGGGCTCTGTTCCACATGGATTAGTTCTTTACATGACTTCTTTCAAGGTCTTTGGCAATTTCCAGAGGCATAAGGGAATGTCCATATCTAGTTAATTCACCTGTTACAGTGCAAGTTCTAGCACCATTTTTTTTAATATGGCATCGACATTCATCAAAGGAAGTGAGTAGTAATCATTAACATAGGTTTTGAAATTCATAGTAGCTTGCATGATCCATATTTATGTGAATAGTATTCATTAACGTATGTTTTTTCAATTCACAATCGATATTTATCAGCCTTTGTTG
>LPNX010353771.1:96959-143963 GCA_001517045.1 Pseudotsuga menziesii | reverse complement strand
CGTTTTGAGGGCTTCTATCTAGCACATGAGTAAAAAATCAGGTTTTCATCGCCAAATTTGGCCAAAAAGTGTTACCCATCTTCATGGAATCACCCTAGTACATATTTTACCAAAACCAGCCTTCCAGCCCACGAGAGCCATTTTTTACTCCAGCTTTTAAGACGTTTTTCCAGCTTTGACAATAACCAATGCCAATCTGCCTTTAGATAAGAGTTTGGTTTTAAAAAAAACCCCAGATACTTTATCCCTTCATTTAGATCCATAATTCTATAGGGCACCCGAATAGCTATTCCATGTGTCTCCTGCTCAGATAAATTCGAGCATGATATAGTGGATTTATCAATATTAACCACCATGCCCACAGCAGCTTGTAGCAGTAATAGTCCTTCAACCACCTTATCTATATCCTATCTCGATCCATTAGTGAAAATCAAAATATCATCAACAAAAAGGAGGTGCGTGATATACAGTACCTAGGAAATGGCAATGCCACTAAATGACCCTTCCTCTTTTGAAGCCAATATGAAACGACTGAGACCTTTAGCTACAAGAAGAAACAAAAGGGGAGAGAGTGGACACCCTTGTCTAAGGCCCCGACCAGCGTGGAAAAAAGGACTAGCAGCTCCATTAATGAGGACAGAAAAACTCACCGAGCTGATGCAAGACATAATCCATCTAACAAATTCATAACAGAAGCCCAGGTGTGTAAGCAGCAACCTAAGATAAAGCCAACTGACCCTATCGTATTCCTTTGAGAGATCAATCTTGATCACAGCACCTTTCTGTTTCTGAACTTTCAGTGTATGCAGACCTTCCTGTGCAACTCCAATAGCCTCATGAATTTGATGTCCCTCCAGAAACCCAAATTGCTCACTAGAAATATGATGAGACAAAACATATTTGAGTCTCCTTGCAATTACCTTGGCGATAATCTTATAAATGCAATTGCACAGTGATATGGGCCTAAAGTCCTCAAAACTTGTAGGTTTATCCTTTTTAGAAATAAGGGCAATAAAAGTAGAATTGAACGGACCATGAATAAACCCAGCCTTACGAGATTCCTCCACAACTGACAAGAGCTCCTCACCGAAGAAATCAAAGAAACCCAAGAAGAATTCCACAAGCCATCCGTCAGGTCCCGGACTTTTATCTTTTTGAAATGAGTGAAGCACCTGAGACAGCTCCTCCACCGAAACTTCCCCCATCAACATCCTGTTTGCCTCCTCGTCCACAAAGCTGGGAAAGAACTGTGCCACTCTAATGACCTCAGCAATAGAATGCCCAGGTTGAGCAGAAAATAAGTCCCCAAAATATCTTACACCCAGCTCAGCCAGCCCATCGAAACTGGATACCTGTTCCCCTTTTGCCGAAGTCAGCTTCCAAATAGAGTTTGAAAATTTTCTCCCCTTTGCATATGCTTGAAAAAAATTGGTATTCTCATCTCCACACTGTAGCCAGATTGCTCTGCTCTTCAACCTCCACAATTCCTCTCGCTCACAAAGAATCACATTCCACTTCTTTTCCAAAGTAAGGAGTTCATCCTTAGTCTGGTCATCCAAGAAACCCATCCCCGGACTGTGAATCAACCTGTCAATAGCCACCTCGTAGTCCCTCAGAGTCTTATCATCCTTCACCCTCTTAGCGTGAGCCCAAGAAATAGTAGCCTCCTTAATTCATTTCAGATTTTGATATAAATGTGCCCCCGCATGCACCAGGGAGTTTTGTGGCCAGGGAACCCACAGCTCCTTAACCAAAGATTGAAAACCCTCGTCCTTCAACCAGCCAGAGTTGAACTTAATGGACTTGGGGGTTTCCTCCGTCGGCCTCGAAATTCCAAAAAAATGGGGCAATGATCAGAAATCTCACCTGTCCCCACCCACTGCCGAACAAGCTCAACCCCAAGAGCCAACAATTCAGCCACCAAGAACCTATCCAATCTCTTGGCAACCCTTTGATCCCCTGTTCTCTTGTTTCCCCAGGTAGGGACAATCTTAGGAGGGAGTATATCCAGAAGATCATTCCTTGCAAAGGCTTGAATGAAGTAATTTGCCAGAACATCCGGCGCGGCCCTATGCCCCCAGACCTCAGAGGCTCCCAATGAAAGGTTAAAATCTCCCCCCAAAATAATCTCAGTGTCTTCAAAAAAATCCAAATTTAACAAGGACTCCCAAAATCTAACTCTATTCAGATAAGGCCTGTAGATATTAATAATCGTGAGAGTCTTACCAATCTCAGCGATCCACAAATTCAGCCCCACACCAGAAGAGATCCCCCAAGAGCAGTCACACCTACAGCTTTGCATCTTCCACCCCGATGCCAATCCTCCAGAGCGGCCCCTTGCATCCACCGCCACAAACTTCCAACCTAGAAGCAAAGATTCTAATGTCCTAACAACCTCCTCGCTACAACCCAAAGTTTCCTGTAACAAAATAACATCCAGCTGGTTTAGATCCACCAGCCTTCGAAGAGTCGATTTTTTGAGGGGACTCGCCAACCCCCGACAGTTAAAAGACATAACTTTCATTTGGGAGACCCCGCCTGGGCTTTCACTGCTCTAAGTGCCCATTCAATAGAGGATTGTGTCCCCATCCCTACATCCACCTTTGCCCGATCTTGTGCTTTGGACAGAAATGATTTTCTGCCCCGACCTTTCCCCACCACATGCAAGGACAACTCGAGCAAACCTTTCCCCCCCGATCCCTCGACAGATATCTCCCTACTTCTAAGTGCATATCTGATACTTCTTCCCTCAGAGCTGGTAGAGATATTTGTAGAAACAATGGAGGGGGAGAAAACACTATCAGACAATGGCAACGAGCAAGGAACTACCGAACAGGGGAGAGCTGGATTGGCTAAAGGAGGAAAGCCAAGAGACAATACCCCCCCCTCATCTTCAGGGACAGGATAAAGAGGAACAGTAGGAGTAGGGGCAGTAGAAAAACCCACATAAAGCGATGAAGAAGCCCCTCGAGTATAATCCTGTACGGGAAGCGTCCTAGAGCCTTCCTTGGATGGAGAAACCAAAGAAGCCCCTGACTTTCGACTATCTTCGAATAATCCCCCAGGCACCTCCATACCTTTGTCCACCTCGCGCAGGACTAATGTAATGGGGGGTTCGCTGGGGACAGCCTGCGCCACTAGTAATGTGTCCATCTCCCTAGCTTCCAAAGGCCCGTTATTCCTTGCCCCCACAGCAGCAGCAACCCCCCCCCTCCTTTGAAGCTTTTGGTCCTTCTTCAAACAGTGGTTTACGTGCCCTAAAGGGAAGCAGACATTTGGCCACCAAATGTCCATATGTGTGACAGCGATGACACCGAAAAGGCACACCCACATAGTCGAGAATTTGTACAAAGTCCCCATCCTTGGACTGTACAGTTATCTCCGAGGAGAGACCCTTACGTGTATCAATTTTTACCAGAATTTTGGCTACCAAATACTTTCCAGTCTCCAAGAAAGATAAATCAGCACATATATATTCCCCCAGATAATTCCCTATTTCAGCAAAACGGTTCTCATTCCATAAATGCATGGGAAAACCTAGTAGTTTTACCCATAGAGGCTCCTTGGTAATATTTTCCGTTTGCGAGTCAAAAAAAGGGGTCCAGCTTTTCAAAACAATAAGAACCCCAAGCATAGACCACTGTCTCCTCAGTACAGCATCAACCTCCTCTTTACTATGCAGGATGAAAGAAAACCACCCTTTAGTTAAAACCCGAACATCAGGTGCAGTCTCCAGCAAGAGATTCCACTGATCTGCCGCCCACCTTCGGAGAAAACCACTGCCAATACGTTTTCCACGGACATGCCCAACCACTGCTGTAAATGACAAATCCTCTGCCTCTGCCAATGTAACATCAACCCCTAGTACCATCTTATCCCTGCGCTTCCGATCTTTAATAGCCTTTGGACCTTTATGAGATCCCGCCTTCGCTGTCCCCCCATGATTAGGACGAGGGAAGGGGTCCTTTTCTGGGATCTCCGCTAATGAAAGTGCAGGGAGGTTTGTATCACACCCGATCTAAGATGAGAGAGTACTCCCGAGAAAACCAGTAAGGTCAGGCCAGTCTGCACCTAAACCATCAGAAGTCTTTAGGAGTGTTAAATCCACCTCCAGACCCACTAGATCTGCCGATTTGTAAGGCGATGATATCCAGTGATTATTAAACTGAGCACAATCACTCTCGGCCAACCCCACTACCTCCACGAGTCCAGTGGGGGCCCTTGGCCCCCTTCCCGACATCAAATTTCCAGACAACACCCCCTGCCTACCCAAAGCACCAGAAAATTCACCCTCAACGAAGATATCACTTTCATGTATCCCATCCGAGGTGTAATCCACCTCCTCCTCCATGCCTCCCCACCAAGCCACTACTGAGCATGACAGGCCACATACCCAATACCCCAAAATCTGCCTTGAAGCTGCTACCAAAAGCCTCCCACATCGGAGAACTCTGATTCCAAGGAACATCCAGCGATCTGTCATATTTTTTTTATTTTTTTAGATCTGTTTGTATTGGAATCTGTAAAATAATTCATATTTTTAGGAATCTAAAAAGAAATAAGTTCAGATCTCTTAATGAGTTCTAAAATGTTTTGAAAAACTCGAAACAATCAATGTTTGTTCAAAGAAAAAGTCCATCTAGTTTTTAAGATCAGGTCTGCAACAACATGGCGCAGGAATAGATCCAATCCCCTTAGATCTGGTGCGACCTATGCAATACTCAACCAAATCAAACCAAGCGATCTAGCAGTGAAAATATATTTGCAGCAATGATCAATCCAATCCTGCAAAATGACAATCTGAGCCTGCGGTCTTCTCCAGCGATCTCATCTGCCAGTATCCTCCTACAACAGGAATCCGGCAATAATATCTGGTTTCCAATGATCACATCCCTCTACGCGCCTCTCATCCTATAGATCCAATCCCCATAGATCTGGTTCAACCTACTGGATCATGAGCTCTGCCATCGCCATATATTTTCAATCATAGATAGTCGATTATTAATGAGTTTGGTGACATTTTAATGTATAACCATCCCTGGACGGTTATGAACTTCATTAATTAAATAGAAAGCAAATTAAATACAACTCTGCATTGGCATATGGATACTTCTCATCGGAGTTTGATTCTCAAATCGACGGTGGTAGAATTTCCAGGTTACCAGTCCCTATATCATAGGGAATTGAGCCTACGTTGAGGATTTAGACTCCAAGCGCGCCAAGAACAAAATTTTCTGAGTTATCAAACTTGTTTCTTTTTCCTTTCAGAACTATTCTTAGATTTATGTTCCAGTTGTTTACTCTTAGATGGAGGTTTCACCTTAATGAATTGAATTCACTTGCAAAAGCATTTACTTCTGATGGCTCGGATCTACGATGATATTACAGGTAATATTTCACTCCCCAACAACAGGAGAGAACAAAATTGCTCTCAGATTTAGAAAACGAATATTTAATTGGAATATTGATTTTTTGCCATCATTTGGTTTGTGGTTATGTTTATAGGGCTTAACCATGACTTTTGCATAATCGTTTAACTCTGTGTATGAAATATTTGCAAGGTTTCCATAGATGAAGGAGATTTATAGATGTATAATCCCCAAATCATCTTCACAACTTTGTTTGGCTTCAGGATATGGCTTAGCCCCAGCCATTGAATACTTCAATGAAGTCATAAGAGTAAGTGAATCTGGTTAATGAAAAACATAGTATACAATCATTATTTATATATAGTGGATATTAGCTCGTGTTTATTGTCTGTATATACACCATTCCTGGATGTTTCCTTTTCACATTGCCTTTAACACATGGGTGCACAACTGGTACGTCATTCCAAATTCAAAATGCCCTTATAGAATAGTTATTGTTGTTTAAGGAGATTGATTTGTTAAAAACCGATTGAAGTAAAACTTTTGTGCGCAGTCCTGTGGGAAAAACACCAAAGAAGTGAATGCCATTGCCAATAAAAATGCATCCACGTCTATAGAAAAACTACACTCTCATCTATCCACCACGAATCTACATACCACTGAATGGGATTTCATCCATTTGGGTTTGACACCTATGCCTTCTGGTTAGTGTTGGTTTTCAAATCCTTAATAGATTACTAACTATTTGACATAAATCCACACTCAGAAAAATGACTGCAGTGCAATAGAAACAGAAGAGGAGAAGTTGGGGTTTTATCATCGAATACCTCTAACAAGATTTCTTGCCATCTTTGTGGTTATACCACTATTTTTTATAGCAGTTATGCCTTGCCACTCTGCATCTACATCTACTCATGGTAAGCTTCTTATTTCCCTCTTCTCGTTGATTTATTTTTTTCATTCATTTATTAATTTATATTTTTTGGCAAACATGCTCTTCAATGTAGTATTATTGCAATGGCTTGTAGCATCCTTACAACATTTTTAAGGAAGACCAATTCCATTGAGAAGCCATGTATCTATGTGATTTGAACATTACTGGGAAATTATCAATACCACTGCTTAACCATTGAATCAAAACCCCATATACTTGATTTGGAATTTTTTTTTTCTTCTATTATATATATATTTTTAGGATCTCTACCCCATGTACTTGTTTTGGAATTATTTTTTTTTTCTGTGATATATATTTTTAGGATCTCAAGAGGTAGAGGTGATCAAAATTTCCTTCCTTGGTTATTAAATGTAGCATCTCTATCATTTTTCCAAATATATTTTGAGTTTTTATTTGATAAGTTCCCTTTCATTTCATATGTAGGAAGATGTGAATGAACATGGTACAATACCCATTGGGTTAAAGATTCAAACGTTGCACTTCTCCATGCAATCGAAAGCCTTTACCAAAGGATCCTACTCTCGTTTCCATTGCCAAACAAATTACAACAAGGAAACTCATTACGAGTTTTGATGGATGAAATTGATTATTTGAGATAGAAATAAAACACCAATATTATTATTTAGCAGTTATCTTTTACTACAAATATCATCTTCAGTGCTCCACACTGCGTTCAAAGCACATTGGCCAAAACAAACTAACAGATATTACACTTACACTTACATAGAGACTATTTAATAACTATTTTATGCTTAATGAAATTTCATTTGTGAATTGTGAGATATGGATATACAGTTCTATCAAGTATTTATACCTAACTTATTAATTACTTTTTATTACTTAAAAGGACAAGCACAATTTCTCAAGAGATGGATATGTTAGAATGATATGCTCTTTTTACCTTTTGAAAATCAAGTTTATTTGTGTGTAAATGTTTTATTCATTTTCAGTATCTAGAGAATGAACATGGACTTGTGCACTAGTCTTTGAACCCAAGAAACAAATAGTTTCCCTCATTGAAATTTAATGGCCATTTAGTGGAATGAAAAAGGAGGAATTGTTTAGGGTACTAGAGATTTTCCATAAGTTTAAAAACAGTCTTAGGCTTTTATTCTTTTGTGGGATGCACAAGAATAGGAATAGGACAAGAACAGGGATATGACTAGAGAAAATAGAGTACAATCTAGAGCATTGCCTCTCTATTTCCAAAGGAGGTAAGTATTAGATATTTGTTGTATTTAGATATTTTAAATGTGATTATTGTCTATTGAAGATAAAATTAAAAAATGATTAAAATGATTTTTGTTTATTATGCAAGTGATTGATGTCATAACTAGCATATATTCATCTTAAACCTATATTTATCAAGCATCCAAAAAGATCAAACTTTGGGAGTTATAAAAAAGTTACACCTTAAAAAATTGCTTGATAAATCTGGGTTTAAGATGGATCTATGCTCGTAATTATTGAACTCCTTCACACTTGTGGCTCCCTTCACTTGTATGTTTGTAACACATTGTATTGAATTTGATTGATGCTCTTTCTTTGAATCTAGTATCATTCCCTTTTCATGTTATTCATTTTAAAATAGAGTGAGTGCAAAAACTAGGGCTTGGAATGGAAATAATTTTTGTTTTGGTATTGTTATAAATGTGGTAGTTAAGTATATTTTTTTTTAACAGAAACAGAAAGAGGGGTTATATTAACAGGCTGTGCACAGCCATTCATTACATATGAGGAAGAAAATATAAGGCCGGCATGGCAAAAATGCGACACTCCAGACATGTTCTGTTTCCCAAAAGAGAGAGCATATGATTGTTTCAGAACTACATACTATGCGGGTAGTATATACCCTCACGAACTGACTACAAAGCAAAATGCAGAGATACATAACCCATACTAAACTGTAACATAATGACCCATATTAAACAGAGACATAAGAGCAAAGGATAGAAATCAGGTGCCTTTTTGATCTGCAGGCTGTAAAACAGATTCTTCTTCCATAGGCTGGTCTGCAGCTTCATTGACGCCATTAACCCTTCTTTCCTCGTTCATAGAAACAAGCTTTTTCAGGTCTTCTTCTATGCGTTCTACTCTTCCCAACAGCTCGAGCAGGTTTCTTTCAAGGTCGTCTGTGCGGGCACCATTATTGCTTACCTCCTGAGATGTTCTACTCACAGTCTCACTCATACTCTTAATTTCCTTAGCCATTTCCTTATTATCCATAACCCCTATGGCTGTCATCTCGTACAGCCTGCGTAAATTCTTCATAATGTCCTGCAGCCCAGGATTGTTGCCAGTGTGTGCCATTCTGCCAAAGTCAGACGAGATTGTTATTCGGGAGAACTGAATATGCAAGGAAGAAACTATAGTGTCTGCAATTTCTTGCTGCAGAGCTATTTCACTCCCAAGATTGATTATTTCTTTCTGCAGATCTAAGCCCCAAGTTTTATCTGAGAAAGACAAAGTCCCCAGGGCGTCTTTCCTCCATCCAGAGCATGGGCATCCCAGAACCCTTTCCTGCCTGTCGAGACAGAGAGAAGAAGTATCTTCCTGATTATCGTCGCAGAATGCAGAAGGGTAACAACATTGACAGGAGGAGATAACGGAAAGAGCGAGGCGTTCTTTTATAAAGGATCGGATGAGGGGGAGCCCATGCCAAGGTATCCCCTGCAATCTCCCACCTCCAACACCGTCAACTACATGCAGTAAGAAAAGTGCAGAGCTGGGAGAGCCAACACCTGAATCCGGAGAGATAATAAGAGACGAGCCAAGACAAGGCTTCGACATGAAGACGGAGAAAGGAGACCCCCGACCGTGTGAGAAGGAATGTCCATAAATTTGAAGCCTGAGGGAAATTAATACCACTGCAGCCGAGGAGGGACGAGGGATCCACGCGGCCACCACAGGAGAGCAGATAGGACATATCCATAAATGCCAAGAGCCACCGAGGAGAAGGGGGAGGAGAGGGCCAGCTGGAAGGAGGAGGTGAGGGGAGGAAAGGCGGTCGATGGGAGGAAAAAGGAGAAGGGAAGGGGGAATAAGGAGAAAAGGAGAGGGAGAGGGGAAAAGAATGAAAAGAAGGGGGGGGGCAGCGGGGGAACAAAGGAGAGGGATGAAAAATGAACAACATAAAACCTATTGAATTCACCGAGAGATATGAACTTCACTGCATAGACTTGCCTGGTGAGATTGCGCGACTGAATTCTAGATCCTCTCATCATGGAATGACTTTAAAGAAGGGAGGATCGCCATCCTGGCTGAATTGGCCTTGGGGGAGACTGGCTCCAACATTAGCCATGATGTCTGCTTCCTTATTATTTTGGCGAAGAATGTGATAGATCTCGATGGATTGAGGCAGAAGAAGCTTAGACTTTTTATATAGTCTACGACATTTGATATCTCCTGAGGGATACCCATTGATCATCTTGTAGATGACATGCCTAGAGTCGCCGAACACCATAACTTTCAAGAGGTTTTTGTCCCGAATAAGGTGAAGACCCTGGAGAAGAGCCATCCATTCTGCTTCATTGTTGGTTCTAGGGCCAAGTCCCCAGGCAAATCTATGTTCCACTTGTCCCCCGGGATCCACTAGTATCCCACCCGCGCCTGCCACCCCTGTGGTAGTTAAGTATATTGAAAATGATGATTTTATTCTATTTATTCTTAGCTCTCAGTTTAGTCTGCATAAACAATAATTTATTTGCCGAAAATATGGTTTTAGTCTGCATAAACAATAATTTATTTGCCAAAATTATGATTGAATTTGGTCAATCATATCCTAGTTTGGTCGGCATAAACAATAATTTATTTTCCCAAAATATGGTTGATTTTGGTCAATCATATCCTTTGCAGTATGCTTTCTTAGTAGTCAGTTATGTGCATGCTTAATCTAGGTTTCACCCAAAAAAAAATCTAGCATATGATTGCCTCCTTATTGTCAGTTTAATATATATCACCGAAAATTGCAATTTATAGATCTTACCATAAAATCACTCAGCTCAAGTGCTTTAACATTAACATATTAAGAGATAATTTAAGCATTGAGGGACTAAAATAGTGGTTGGAAGGTTCCTTTTGGCCAGTTGAAAACCGGTAAACCCAAGAAACAAGGATAAACCCTCTCACTTTTAATTTAATGTTATCATCTACGGTTCCAATGCCAGGTTCAATCAAAATATATGGAATGGTTCATCTCTTCTCTGGGCCCGCTAGTCCTTTCTCTTTATTTTGCTACGCTCAGGTCCTCATTCGTTGAACGTTGGGATAAAATAGTTGGTTACTTTACATCCATCATGGTTCCAATGAGAAAAGACTCGTTTTGCAGATTTGCACAGACTCTGTTTTTGGGCAAATCGACTACCAAAAATTATTGAATAAATGTGTTAAAATAAAGAAATGGGTATAAGATATGCCAGTAATAGGTGGAGGATTGTTTGTTCTGAAAAATAATGTGCATCTCTAATAATTTGATAAATGCTAATATACAATATTGAATTTACATTGTTCATTTTGAAATGGATTACAAATTGAATGATATTTTTATTTTTAATAGATCTTTATTTACCATGTACTAAACCAAAACATATTTTTTAAATGCACTAAGCTTTACGGCCAATATAGCAAAATGTTTGGTTGCAAATTATATATATATTACTATTCACAGAGGACAAGGAGCACCTCCACAGGCCTTTTCTTTTTTTGCCTCACTAAATCCTTGCTACAGAAATATTTTTGGACAAGTCTTTTAAGTAAAATGCAGTAGTTTTTCAACATAAGATCTGCTGGAAACATCTGCTTTTGTCTCCAGTTTCGCTTAGAGGAAGGCAAACAGCTTTTTCCAGCTTCTGCCTCAAATTGGAGTTTTTCAAAGGCAAACTTTATGACGGTTTTTTTTTCTCTTAGGCTGCTATGCAAAAGAAAAGTAAATTATATCAGAAATGATGTGACAACAAGATGTAAATCTGCGAGAAGCAGGAACAATACATACCTATTTATATGTATTTTTTTTTATTAATACAATCAGCGTTTTTTCTTCAAGAAAAAAAAAATATATTACTATTCAAGTTTATATGGATTAGGATTCAAGTTTATATGGACTATAATTAATGTTATTGTTAATTTATTGATAACAGGTACATCGACAGGTTCAACTGAGAATTAGCTCCAATTTGTGAGAATGTGAGCAAATTTCGTATTCCTATTCATAATCCACTAAAAGAATTGTGCAAGTCAATCAGGTATAAACTCAATATCGTTTGAACTTTATTTGCCATGCATGGGTGATCCTAATAAAAACCAACTTATTGCTATTTCAACACGGGGGCGCATGGACTTCAGCTAGTAGTTCTAGGTGCATGTGGACATAATAAATACGATGCCAGAATATATCAATTTGTTTCAACATATGATAGCAGCAGGTGACATAGGAGTTCATTGTTTAAGCTGGGGAGACGATGATGAAAAGGTGCACAACTCAATAACCTGTGAAGATGAGTAGCCTGGGTATATAGCCGGGGTACACGGATAGGGTGAGTAACTGGAAAAGGATAGGCACGCTATTTAAGGATCTTTAATCGAACTATGAATCCTAACTTCGAGGGGTTGCTTTAATGCTTGCTTTTTTATTTATATCGCTTTAATCCATTATATTTGGCTACCCTGCACCTAAATACGTAGCTCGCCTATATGTATGTCTTCCCTATATTGGCAAGTTATAAAAATGGCTTCTTTTATTATGGAAGATGAAAGTATCAACACTTTTTCCAAAGCTTTTCCAAATAACTATTTCTGAGACCTTGATTTTTAACGGAGATTTGGAATCTATATGCACAACCAAAGGGAATTATAATTGATACAAATATATATAACCTATTCATCATTTCCATATTTATGTTTGTTGATTTTCATTTGATTTTTAACGGAGATTTGGAATCTATATGCACAACCAAAGGGAATTATAATTGATACAAATATATATAACCTATTCATCATTTCCATATTTATGTTTGTTGATTTTCATTGTTTTTATTGCTTTGTACAAATTTTTATAGGTGTTTTTTTAAAGTTATTTTTGGTTGTTCTAATTTTTTTATACAAATTTTGGAATAATGAAATTTAAATATCCTTTTTGGTTTGATAGCCTCCGCAATTAGAATGTTTCGTAAGTGTCAAAGAAGAAATCAATGACTCGTTTTAGTTTCTCTGGTTATTCTCAATAATCTAGTGCACCATGAGGTTAGTTTTATTTGAATTGATATAAACTTCTACAATTGTTTGAGATTTTTCTTTGATGGAAACCTCCAATAAAATACAACCCATTTAACTTAGTATATGTTGTTACATAATTTGGTTTTCTTTCCTCCCTTGCCATAGTTTTGACAATAGCATCAATGGACCATGGTCTAGGGTTTATATCATAGATTTATATTTATTTGATGATTCTTTTTCATCATCGTATATTTATTAATTATGTGATTTATATTTTTTTTCACCATTTATTATTTTATGGTGCTTTGCACCACTTGTTATTTGGTGTTTTACACCAGAAAGTCTCAATCAATGTTGAATTAGTTTTGGTGTTTTGCACCACAAAATATCAATCCAACTAGGATTGATTTTGGTGGTTTGCACCAGAAAGTCTCAATCAATGTTGAATTAGTTTTGGTGTTTTGCACCCCAAAAAAAAAATCCAACTAGGATTGATTTTGGTGGTTTGCACCATACACCATGTAATGCCACATATTCATTTCACACCAAAATCAATTTTTTTACAAGCACCACTTGCTTATCACCACTTTTGCACCACTATTTGAAAATTGAGAATTTATCAAATCCTTTACAAATAGTGGTGCTGATGTGAGGCTAAAATGCCTCTTTTCTTTTATTTCCATGAAACAAACAACCCAAATAGATATGCCAGCATTATTATATTTCCGAGGTGAAACAGTTAAGAATAAGAACTTCACCTGATTCATTGTACCAAGAGAACCCCGCAAGTGCTTTGGAGCTATCTTAGCTGTATATACTGGTACCTGAATTTACCATAACACATGAAGAACATCATGGTACCTGAATTTACCACAACACATGAAGAACATCAGATTCTCAAGAGCATCTCTATAGTAGCCATCTTATCAAAAAAATTGGAAAAGGAAGGGCACGTGGGAAGTGGTGGATTTACTCTGAATGATATGACTCCCACACAAAGCCTGTCAACATTCTACCTGCATACAAGAATGAAGCATTCTGCAACAAGTAAAAGTGGCAAGACTAATTCGGAGTACTTTCTGTTTTCATACAACCCTCACGAAGACCAGACTTGCATCCTAAACACACAAAGACATAATTTGATGTCCATTTTTTCCAAATGGAAGAGTTTTCAGACAAACTTTCATCGAGGATAGCTCACAACTTGCCATTATTCAAAATCTTTTGCATTATTCAAACCACCATAACACAATTTTAAAAAACCTCTGCAATTTTTGAAAATCTAAAGATCAGATATATGTATCTTTGTAAAAAATGAAATTATTCAAACCACCATAACACAATTTTAAAAAACCTCTGCAATTTTTGAAAATCTAAAGATCAGATATATGTATCTTTGTAAAAAATGAAAACATCCTGGAAATTGCTTCAAAAATCAAACTCAAAAGATCAAAGATAAACCTGAGAAATACTTCATGAATTATTGGAACTTAGTTCCTATGAAATCCAACCTCCACTGTCCACGCCACACGATCCTCCATAATTCCATTACAGCCCTGCAATAAATTAGTTGAGCGACATCGTGGTTGCAATAAATTAATTGAGGGGGAAAATCCATAATTATTAATACTCATTTCATTCCACGTCGTCGACACGATCCTCCATAATACCATTACAGCCCTGCAATAATTTATTGAGGGGAAAATCCATAATACCCATTTCAATTTCGAATGAGCCTCATTATCTTCCTTCCCATTGTACAGTGTAGAGGTGACCAAAACGACGAATGGACAAGACTTGTACGGTGTAGAGGCGACCAAAACGAGGAATGTACAAGACTTGCAACCAGGCCTGGAAATTCAATTTTCTTGAGCCTTGTCAATAAATTTTTAATGACGGTTTCAAGTTTTTGGTACCTATCATTTGACGATTCAACCATTTTTTTTTTTGTTGAGTGTCAATTTATTTTTAATATTATATATAAATGTGAATAAGATAATTTTTTATATTATATATAAATATGAATAAAATATTTATATAGAAATTTACTAATTAAGTAAATTATAAAATTTTAGAGATTTTCTTTGGAAAAATTTGAAGGCTCAAAATAGAATATTAATAATACAATTAGAAACACAAAATATAAATAAATACAATACACATACAGGGAAATAGAGAAGTCTAGCATTTTTGTGTTCCTCGATTAACTGGAAATTAAGAGCATCCTAGGAGATGACCCAACACAATGGCCAATGATTGTTAGCTAAGTTTAGTAGTTAATATAGGTATTAAAAATTTTGACAAGTTATCTAAATTCATAAACGTCAAATTGATGTTTCAACTATTTCTTTACCAATCATTGTTGACGTCTTTATCAAAAACTTACATGTCAAATACATGTTAAAATGAAAAAAAACGTTCTGTGAAACATCAAATTGCAAGCTTGCTTGCAACTTAATCTCAACCATGAGACGAAAACTTGAAATCAACGATGAGTAAGCATTGAAATTAAATAAATAAAAAAATGGCTTTCCAAACCATAAATAAAATGTTTCCCCTGAATGGAGCTTTTAATGCTGCCTCACCTCATATAGCCGCCAACACCCACTTGAGGCAGATTCCCGATGCGTGACGTCATCATTTTCTAGCCAATCAAAATTGGACAAAACAACAAATTCCAATTTAAATTTAAATAAAAACAATTCCAAACCTTATGTTCACCAAAGTTTTTAATGAAAAAACTAATTAACTGAACCCAAATATAAATATAAATGACCCTGGTCGAGGACATAAAAAACATTTCTTATATATTATATATTATATAATGTTTATTAATACATATAATTTAAAAATGATGATATCTATTGTTACCAGATAATGTTTATTAATATATATAATGTTTAACATAATGTTTATTAATATATATAATGTTTAACGCGTGGTGTTTATTAATACTTCTTAAATTTATACTCAAATAAAACAATAGTTGTGTTATTTCTAAAAATTAAAATTGAACTAAATTTATTATAATATAGAGCTTGAATTTTATAATTTTTTTATTTAATAAATCATATTTTAAATAAATTTAAAATATATTTTGTTTAAAGTTTTTATATTGTAATGTTTTTTCACAAGAAAAAATATTTTTCTTGATATTTATATTGAATCAAAGAAAAAGATACACAGTGCATGAGCATTCAGTTCAAACTTGTTCACAAAGCCATAGTTCCCATATAAACTATATAAGTCTCTAAAACAAAACTAACTATATAAAAGATTTTCATCGTGTACAAAGATTAAATCTATCCTTCAGTTTGAGAATGAGACCAAACAAAACAAATTGTAACCCAAAACAAAATGTTGCATGTCTAGAACAAATAAAAAGAAAAAAAATCCAATTGACAAAACTCTTTCATGCCACTGCTGATAATTTGACCTTCCATTACTTCTGAAAACACAAAAGGCCTTATCTTAGTGTAACAACTTTTTTCAAAAGCATATCATCCTCCTTGTTGAAAGATCTTGAAATATGTCTGGAGGAGATATGAATGAACTCTTTTATGAGAAATTGCAATTGTAAACACCATTGTTTAAGATTCAAAACATGAAGCCCAAAACATCTCTTAGCCCATTCAATTATTATATTTGAGTCCCTATAAATAGAGATATTAGAGATACCATTGAGAGATGCAAAATAAATAAGGTGCCATAGGCTCAACAACTATGCCCTAGTGTTTGCACCCAAACCTCCTCCCATTCATAATCTGAAGAAATGATCCTTGCTTATCCAAATTATCATTCCACATCCACAAACATTATTTGAAGGTGCTCCATTAAAAAAACCTACAGTCGAGGTGTGACTAATATCATGAGAATGGAGGATTTTTTAGTGATTTGACTTTCAATACCTTGATATTCCTTGTAAAAACTTAAAGCTTTGATGAAACATGTTGTAACACAAGGAAAAAAAAATTCAAATCAAACCTTATTTCTCATTTTCCATACAACCCAACTGATAAAAATTGGGAGCAAGAAAAAAATCCTTCAACTTGTTGCCAAGAACCAAGAGAGTCTTCAAAATTTGAAATCCCCCAAGTTGTACAAAAAATTAAATCTTTGACTTCCATATTCCAAACAGCTTTTCTGAATGAATAGTGAATGACGATATGATTTGGAGAGTCAGATTCATTCCTACATAAAACAAAAAAACTAGGACCCATCCAACCCCTCTTAGTCAAGTTTTTCCAAGTAAGCAATTTGTCCTTTAAAAGAATCCAACTAAAACATTTTATTTTTTGTGGAATTTGTCATTTCCAAATATTACTAAACCACCAATTACTCAAAGGAGTATAAGTGTTTGTAATAATAGCATCATAGGCCAACTTTGACGTGATCTTACTAGATTTTTTGTTCCATTCCCATACAATTCTATCCTCAACATTTCTCAATCTTACTCTAGCAGAGTTTAAAGAGTTGATGTAATTTTCCCATAATTTTTCTTAGATACCTATAAGACCAATATCTCTTGAATCGAACCAATACCCTCCTTTAACACGGCCCATCGAGGTCATTTGATTTGAGCCAGGTTTCTAAGACCAATAGACTCTAAATGCTTCATAATTTCCAAAGGTAGTTCAAATTTCCCATTGTCCCCAACAAATGGATCAATATTTATATACACTTTCTCACCACTTCCAATCTCCCATGAGGCCCACTATTTTACCCAACGAAAAACTTTTAAGAGACTATTCCATATGATGGAAACACCATTTGACGAAAAAACTGAATTTCTAAACTAGCTATAAACATAATCTTCTTTTAAATATTTTGATTTAAGAACTAAATTCCACAAACCTTCTTCAAAGAGGCCCCTCCACATACTTTTCATACACAAAGCCATGTTAAAACCAAATAAATTTTTTATTCCCCAACCTCCAAAATATTTTGGAAGGGATAAATTTTCCCATGATACTAAGTGAAACTTCTTCCCATCACTTGAGCTTTCCCAAATAAAATGAAAAAAAATGATCTAAGGAGATTGATGATATTTTTGGGCATTAAAACCAGAGAGAACCAAAAAAAATGGGATACTTAAGAGTACAGAACGAACTAGAGTTAATCCCCCTCTCAAAGAAAGAAATATGTAGGCCCAGTTATCAATCCTCACGTCAAACTTCTTTTCCAACCCCATCCAATCCTCCACTTTGTACTTATTAGCTTTCAAAAGATACCCCAAATACCTGAAGCCATTATCACAGCTTGTCGTTTTGTAATGAAAAACATATTTCATATTTGATAAGAAATACTATGAAATATTTTGAAAATAAATGCAATATTTCTCCATATTAATATCCATTCTCAAGGCCGTGCAAAATAGATTCAGAAGCTCTTTAAGATTCCTCCATTCAACAATATTTTCAATTCTGAAAAACATCACATCATCGACAAAAAGTAAGTGGGTGATGTTAACAAATGAAGAAATTATTTTACCTGTAAAAATACCCTCATGTTTGGATTTTGAAACCATTTTGCTTAAACCTTCAATTATCAGTAAGAACAACAATGAAGATAACAAACAGCCTTGTCTTAACCCTTTTGAGCTACCAAAGAAAGTAGTGGGAGAGCCATTCACTAAAACCGCAAAATTTGTTGAAGTAACACAAGATAATATCCAATTTGATACATCAACACGTAAACCAATATGGAGTAGAACAAGCCTGAGAAATTTCAAATTTACCTTATCGTAAGCTTTTTCCAAATCCAATTTCATTACCATGGATTTGATTTTTTTAGCAGTATGAATGCATTCCTAAGAGACTCCAATAGCATCCTGAATCTGTCTATTAGGGAGAAAACCAAACTATTCTCTTAATATCACTGCAGCAAGTTCTACCTTTATCCTTTCTGCGATCACCTTAGTCACCATTTTGTTCAACATTACAAAGAGAAGTTGGTTTAACATCAAAAAAATATTCAGGAATGTCTTTTTTTTTTCAGAATAAGAGAAACAAAACTATAATTAAAAGCTCCTGACATAACACCCAATCTTCTTGACAATTCCACAGGTTCTAACAAATCCTTCCCCATAATGTCAAAGAAAAGATAAAAATCAATATTCTTGACAATTCCACAACTTCTAACAAATCCTTCCCCATAATGTCAAAGAAAAGATAAAAATCAATCTTCTTGACAATTCCACAGCTTCTAACAAATCCTTCCCCATAATGTCAAACAAAATATAAAAATCTCTACAGGCCAACCATTAGGGCTTGTGGTTTTAGCTTTGGAAAAACTAGAGAGTACCTACTTTAATTCATCCAAAATATATAGGATTCCCAATCCTAGACCCTTCCTACGGAGAAGAGAAAGTTGGATAGTATTTTAAAACCTTCAATTGCCCACTGATATCAGCTCTACCTGGATCTTCAAATAAACATTTGAAGTAATCAACAACATTTTTTATCTTACTATGAGCTGAAACTGTTAACCCCTTCTCTGTAGTAATTTCCCAAATAGAGTTGTGATATTTTCTAAAGGACGCAAACTGATGGAAAAACTTTGTATTATTGTCACTTGCTTCAGCACATATAGCTCTACTCTTTAGGTGAATAGATTTTTCTTCCTTCTGTAATATCACACCATTTTTATATTCCAATTCCAACAACCCGTTTCTTTCCTCATGAGTGAAACTACCAATCATAATTTTGATAACATCTGAATAATTTGATTTTCAGTTGAAATTAAGAGAACCTTATCCTGCAAAACCTTTCTTTTGATCTATTCAACCACCTTCACTTTGAGTTTATTTAACTTGAACACCACACTATCCATTTCATTCAAACCTTCAGGAATAGAAATGGAAAGCCAAAAACTTCTTACAATTTGACAGAAAGAGACATCCTTTATCCATGTATGATTAAATTTGAAAGGGTAATTAACTTTCGTCGGTTCCTGTTCAAATTCCAAAGCTATGGGAGAATGATCATATCTATTATTTACAACACCCAAGATATGTACCTTGAAACCTTTTCCAACAAATCCTCCAACATAAAAAACCCGTCAAGTATATTACCAACCCCCTTCTCACCCATTATGTTGTTTTTCCAGTTTTTTTAATCTTCGTAGGAAAAATGTCCACTAAATGGTTTCTCTTGAATAACTCTTTAAATAAATCGTCCAAGGGATCCAAAGAGGTAACGGTCCCCCAAATTTCATAAGTGAGAATGGTGAAATTTAAATCCCCAACAATAACCAAGATCTTTAGAATTAGGAGACCACTAAATTCCAAGTTTTCCCATAAAACCTTTCTTTCTTTATATGGAGCATAAATATTCAATATGTTGAGCTCATCATCAATACCGTGAACTTCACCTTCTAGAATAATTCTCGTGCGGGTATTATAAGGTTTTAATCTAAAAAACCGTGGTTTCCAAATAGAAGCTAAACCTCCAGATTGACCATCTGCATCAATAACACATATTTCCCAGTCCCTTAAGATCCTTAAGAAAAATTCCCATGCCTTTACACCCAAATTCATCGTTTCCTAAAACAAACAGATATCAGCTTTGTTTTCCTTAATGAAGTGTTTGAGGGATTTATACTTTGGACCTCCCCAAATTCCTTTGATGTTAAAATAAATGCAAATCATTAGGAAACGATCTATAAGAGTTTTTGTGCTCTAAGAACCCCCTCATTTTTTTTGATGATTGATAATTTTCTTCAGCTTCCTCAATTCTGGTGGATAATGGAATATAACTTTCCTTGTGAAGGATCGAATTGTCCTTTGAGTTCAAATGCACCTCAATATTTTTTTCTTATTATTCATTTTAATCAACACGTTTTGATGACGAATTGAGTTAATAGGGATTTTATTAAAGTTTTCCACAGGATTATTAACATGCACTTGCAACAGAGTTTTTAATTATTCTTCCAGAAGAATGTTTTCCATACTAGGATCCATCCCATTTCTTTCCAAACCCCCTCTTAAATATATTTTTTAAAGGGTTTAATACGTCCTTTTTCCTTAAACCCCCATCCAAAACTTCCAAACATGAGTTTGTACTAAACCCATCATGTGAGGAGGAAAATATCCTATATTCTTAAACTTTTTCCAAAGAACCCTTCTGCTTAAGAGATTACCCATGAGCTGACATCTCAGTACAAAAAATATTTTTTTCTAACATCCTCCATTAGGTTCTTTGAAACCCCCTCACACAAAAAAATATTTGACTTTGTTTTGTGCTATAAATGATTTTCTACAAATTTTATAAATTGTAATTCTTTTGAAGTGAGATCCTCATAAGGAACAAGTGAGTTATAGGGGTACATACCTTTTGACTCATGATCAATGTCTACCAAAAGAGGGGTCCTATCCTTCTATCGTGATGAAGAATGAATCCTTTCCAATAAACCATGCTCTTTGTTGAAACGACCCTTCACTGAAAATAGATCCGAGCACTCCATTTTCAAATGTCATGTTCTTGGACATGCTAAACATTGAAAGGGGATTCCATGATAATCTAGTCTTATCTCTAAGACCCTTCCTTCACACCTGATATTTACTTTTTTTGGAAAACCCTCCACAGTGTTAAATTCCACGAAAACTCTCGCCATCCTTGTGTCACCTGACCTCAATAGATTGAGATCAATACTAATGAAGATACCCAAATGGTTTGCCAAATTTTTCAAGAACCCTTCTGACCAAAATTGGATTGGAAGCCTAGGTAGAATAAATCATACCTATCATTTTGTAACTTTTTGATATTGAGGGTTAAAATATAAGTACCAACACTAAATCACTAGAGAGCCATCCTTTATAACCCAAAAATTCAGGAGAATTGTATGCACATGTTCCTCTGTTAAGAAGGAAAAATAGAACCAACCTTTTGGTAACCAGATAACTTGTGGAAAATAGTCCAAAATAGGTTTCCAAGTATTGGCGATCCAACTTAACATTTCCACTCCGTTGAACTTCAAATATTCTAGCCTGCCAACCAAGGCTCTTTGTGCTAAACCGTCAACCTTATTTATGGTGATATATCGTCCCACCGCAAAGTCATTAACATCAAATTTCACCTTGAAATCTTTCTACTTCCTCTTGCTGTTAGCCCTTTCCCTAGTTAAACCCTTCACTCCAAAATGAGATTCGTTTAATGCTTCAAAACCTATTTGTTTTCCCAAATCCACATTCTCCTCCCCATGAACTGAAAAACATTGTTTGGAGATAATAAAGATGGTTTGCTCAGGTCGTTTAACTGGTTCACTCCTTCTACTGCGAAACCCGCTTACTATGGAAGATCATCAAAGGGCTGGGCAAAATTGTATTCATTTTCATTACCAAACCCTAAAGAGTTTCCATTTGGAGCAGAAATGAAAGACGACTCCTTTTCCGAAAAGGTACTATTAATAAACTTTTCAACCACCTTTTCATGTGCTTTTCCAGAAAACACACATGTATCATGTGATACAACCGAGGACTGCATACAATTGTCATAATGATAAGACCTCATCAGAGTCATCTCTGACGAAAACCCATCATACAAACCTTGTTGTGGTGATTTGAAACATATCTCCAAGCGGCAAGGCTTAAAATTATTTCTTATTTTCTTCTTGAACATAGTAGGGATTAAAAAAACGCTGCACAAGAATCTTGTTAGGAAACCACCAAGATCACCATGAAAAATTAAGTAGAAACTCCCCCCTCTATTGTCGCCATTCACCCATCCTGTGAAACCCTAGCTCCCCTTTTCTTTTATATTGTAATGTTTATTAATAAACTATATTGAGTAAAATTTATTTATTGTGATTAACAATTATTTATTTTAAAAATGGAAAATATAAATTTATAAATTTCAATTATTTTATTAAGTATCATAAGTATTATTATTATTAAATTTAAATGATTGATTTGATTTTTAATTCATTTAATTATATATTTAAATCGAATTCACCAGGAATTACATCATTAAAACCTGTTATTTTAACTCATTAGAACCCATCCATGGTCTACAACAACTAATCATACTCAATCATGAACAATCATAGTCAACCAAAAAGAACCCTCAAAACCATGGTCAAGCATGACAAATTATAGTCAACTATGAACAACTATAGTTAATCAGAGTCAATTATTTGAAGTCAACCTTGGGTTGAAGACACCAATGGATTGAAGTCAATTACAAATTGTAACCTTCAATTGTATTCAATTATTGATTAAAGTTAACCTTGGATTGAAGTCAACCTTACTTAAAATTCGACCTTGGATTTCATTCAAAATTTTATTTAAGTCTACCATGGATTGAAGTCAACCTTGCTTAAAATTCAACCCTTCTTCAATGTCAACTATCGATTGATGTCAAATATATAATGGTTCCAACCTTGGATTGACTTTAACTATGGATTAAAGTCAAATATATATTGGTGTCAACAATGGATTGACTTCAATTAGGGATTGAAGTCAACCTTGGAATAAAGACACCCTTGCTTAAAACTCAAATATGGATTGAAGCCAATTATAGATTGAAATCAACCTTTGCTTCAAGTCAACCTTTCGTAAAAGTCAACAATGGATTGAATTAAACCATGGTTCAAGCTCAAACAACCACTTTTAAAAATGTGGTTATGGATTTAAGTCAACCATGGTTCAAAGTCAATCAACCATTTTTAAAAAAGTTGTTGTGGATTGAAGTTAACCATGGTTCAAAGTCAACCTTAGAATGAAGTCAATTGTTGATTGAATTCAACCATGGATTGAATTCAACCTTGGATCGCAGTCAAACTTGGATTGAAGTCAACCTTGGATTGAATTCAACCTTTCTTAAAAGTCTCCCATGGATTGAAGTCAACCTTTCTTAAAATTCAACTATGGATTGAATTCATACTTGCTTAAAAGGAAACCATGGATTGAATTCAACCTTGCTTAAAAATCAACAATTAGTTGAAGTCAACCTTGGATTGAATTCAACCTTGGATTAAAGTCAACCATGGATTGAAGTAAACCTTGGATTAAAGTCAACCATGGATTGAAGTAAACCTTGTATTAAAGTCAACCTTTCTCAAAAGTCCATTATGGGTTGAAGTTAAACATGGATTGGATTCAACCTCGAATTGAATCTAATCTTGGATTGAAGTCAAATATGGATTGAAATCAAACTTACTTGAAAGTCAATTATGGATTGAAATAAACCAAGGATTGAATTTAACCTTGGATTACAATCAAACATTAGATTGAATACAACCTTAGATTAAAGTCAACCTTTCTTTGAAGGAAACAATGGATTGAAGTCAACCTTGTTTAAATGCCAACTATGTATTGTTGTCAACCTTGCTTGAAATTAACCCATGGATTGAAGTCAACCTTACTTAAAATTCATCCATGGATTAAAGTCAATGTTGGTTTGAATTCAACCTCGTATTGAATTCAACCATGGATTGAAGTTAACCTTGGATTGACGTCAGCCTTAAACTAAACTCAACCTTGTATTGAAGCCAACCATGCTTACCAATCAATTATGGATTGAAGTCAAATTTTAATTGAGGTTAACCTTGGGTTAAAGTCAACCTTGTATTGAATTCAATTATGGATTGATGTCAACATCGAATTGAAGTTAAGCTTGGATTGAAGTCAACCTTACTTGAAACTCAACTTTGGATTGAAGTCAACCAAGGGTTGAAGTAAACTTGGGATATAATTCAACCATTGGATTGAAGGAATCCTCGGATTACATCCAACCTTGGGTTGAAATCAACATTGTTTGACAGTCAACCATTGATTGAAGTCGATCTTTCTTCAAAGTCAAGTATGGATTGAACCCAACCTTATTTCAAAGTAAACCTTGGATTGAAGTCAATCATGGTTCAAATTCAACCTTGTACTAAATTCAACATTTGATTAACGTCAACCATTGAATTGAAGTCAACCTTGGATTGTATCCAACCTCGTTTTGAAGTCAATCGTTAAGCCAACCTTGGATTGAAATCAAACTTGGACTAAAGTCAACTTTGGATTGAACTCATCCTTGGATTTAAGTCACCCATGGATTGAAGGTAACCTTTAATTGAAGTCAACCATGGATTGAAGGAAAATATGGATTGATGTTGAACTCAACCTTAGATCAGAGACAAATATGGATTGAAGTCAGCCATTGTTCAAATTTAATCACTCACGATTAAAAATGGGGTCATGGATTGAAATCAACCATGGTTCAAATTCAACCTCTTATTGAAGTTTTATGTTGATTACATTCAACCTTGCTTAAAAGTTCACCATGGTTTTAATTCAACCTTGCTTAAAATTCAACTATGGATTGAAGTAAACCTTGCTTAAAAGTGAACCATGGAATGAAGTTAACCTTGATTAAATATCAACCAAGGATTGAAGTCAATGTTGGATTGAATTCAACATTTGGTTGAAGTCAACCATGAATTGAAGTCGACCTTGAATTGAATTCAACCTTGTGTTGACGTCAACCTGTGTTTCAAGTCCACCTTTATTGGAAGTCAAATATATATTGATTTAAAATATGATACAAGTCAACCTTGCTTGAAATTCAACTATGGATTGAAGTCAGCCAAGGAGTGAATTCAAACATTGGATTGAATTCAACTTTACATAAATGTCAACTATGGATTAAAGTCAACCTTGCTTAAAAAGTCAACCATGGATTGAATTCACCCTTACTTAAAAGTCAATAATGGATTAAAGTCAACATTATCTTAAAGTCAACCCCATATTGAATTTAACCTTTTATTGAAGTCAACCTTAATGTCAGCATTGAATTGAAGTCAACTTTGGATTGAAGTCAATCATGGATAGACGTCAACCATGGATTGAAGTCAACCATGGATTGAATTCACCATTGATGTCAACCTTGAATTGGAGTCAACTTTGGATTAATGCCAACCATGGATTGAAGTCAGCCTTGGATTGAAGTCAACCTTGGATGGAAGTTGATCTTGCTTAAAAGTAAATTATGGACTGAAGAATTGAATTCAACCATGGATTGAAAGTAACCTTACATTGAAGTCAATCTTGCTTAAAACTCTATAATATATTGAAGTTAATGAATTGAATTCAACCATGGATTGAAAGTAACCTTCCATTAAATCCAACCTTGCAGAAAATTTAATAATGGATTGAATTCAACCTTGCTTAAAAGTCCACTATGGATTTAAGTCGACCATGGTTCGAAAGTAATAAAACACTTTTAAAAATGTGGTTATGGATTGAAGTCAACCATGGTACAAGTCAACGTTAGATTGAAGTCAACCATGGTACAAAGTCAACCTTGGATTGAAGTCAACCATGGATTGAGATCATTAATGTTAGTTTTATTAATGGATTTAAGTCAACCATTGGATTGAATTCAACCTTCAATTGGAGTCAACCTTAGATTGGTGTCAACTATGGATTCAGGTCAACCTTTGATGGTAGTTAACCATGGCTTGAAGTTAGCCTTAAACTGAAGTCAACCTTCGATTGAGGTCAACCTTGAAGTCAACCATTGGATTACAATCAACCTTATATTGAAGTCAACCTTGGATTAAGGTTAACCATTCATTTGAAGGAACCCTTGGATTACACTCAACCTTTAATTAAAGTCAACCTTTTTCAAAAGTCAACATTTCTTCAAAGTCAACTATGGATTGAATTCAACCTTGTTTCAAAGTAAACCTTAAATTGAATTCAACCATAGTTCAAAGTCAATCTTGGGATGAAGTCAACCTTTGACTAAATTCAACCTTCAATTGAAGTCAACCGTTATATTAAATTCAACCTAGGATTGTATTCAACCTCGATTTGAAGTTAACCATGGATTAAAGTCAACCTTTGATTGAAACCAACATTAGATTGAAGTCACCCATGGATTGAATTCAACTTTGGATTGAAGTCAACCATGGGTTGAAGTCAACTATGAATTGAAGTCAACCTTGGATTGAAGTGAGCCTTATATTTAATTCAACCTTGGATCAAAGTCAAATAGGGATTGAAGTCAACAATGGTTCAAAGTTAATTAGTCACAATTAAAAATGTGGTTGTGGATTAAATTCAACCACGGTTCAAAGTCAACTTCATATTGAAGTCAGATGCTAATTGAAGTCAACTTTTCTTAAAATCCATCTATGGATTGAAGTCAACCTTACTTAAAATTCAACTATGAATTGAAGTCAACCTTGCTTATAATTCAACCATGGAATGAAGTTAACCTTGATTAAAATTATTTAACTAAGGATTGAAGTTAATGTTGGATTGAGGTAAACCTTTGATTCAAGTTAACCTTGAATTGAATTCGATCTTGAATTCAAGTCAACCTTGTGTTGACATCAACCTTATATTGAAATCAACCTTGTTTTGAAGTCAACCTTTCTCAAAATTCAAGTATGTATTGACGTGAAATATGGATTGAAGTCAACCTAGAAATGATGTCAACCTTTCTTGAAATTTAACCTTGGATTGAAGTCAACCTTACTTAAATGTCAAATATGGTTTGAATTCAACCTTGCTTAAAGATCATGCATGGATTGAAGTCAACCTTGTTTAAAATTCAACCATGGATTGAATTCAACCCTAGATTGGAAACAACCCTAGATTAAATTCAACATTGTATTGAAGTTAACCTTGAATTGAAGTAAACTTAGATTGAATTCAACCATGGATTCACGTTAACAATGGATTCACGTCAACCATGGATTGAAATAGACCATGGATTGGAGTCACCCTAGGATTGAAGTCAACCTTGCTTAAAAGTAAACTATGGACTAAAGTCAATAATGAATTATAGTCAACAATGGATTGAAAGCAACTTTGGATTGAAGTCAACCTCGCTTAAAAGTCAATTATAAATTGAAGTCAACCTTACTTAAAAGTCCACTATGGATTGAATTTGACCATGGTTTAAATCCAATCAAGCACTTTTAAAAATCTAGTTGTGGATCGAAGTAAACCATGTTACAAAGTCAACCTTAGGTTGAATCCAACCATGGATTGAAGTCATCAATATTAATTTTATTAATGGATTCAGGTCAACCACTAGATTGCATTCAACCTTTAATTGAATTCAACCATGTATTAAGGTCAACCTTCGATTGAAGTCAACCATGGCTTGAAGTCAATCTTTGGATTGAGGTCAACCTTGGCTTGAGGTCAACCATGGATTGAGGTCAACCTTGGATTGAACTCAACCACATATTGAAGTCAACCATGGATTGAATTCAAACTTGGATTGAAGTCAACCTTGCTTAAATGTCAATTTTCTCTTGACTTCAACCTTGGAATAAAGTCACCTATGGATTGAAGGAAACCATGGATTGAAATCAACCTTGTATTAAACTTATTTAAATAATTCAACTTTACATTGAAGTAACCTTAAATAAAATTAAATAAATAAGTGGTAGCAAATTAAATAAATCTAAGTCAATTAAATTATAAATAAATTATATATTTAATTTAATTATATTTATTTAATACATTTATTTATATGTTTCATAAATAATTTTACTATTATTATTATTCACCATTATTATTATTCACCTTAGCTAGGAGGCCGACTGCCAACTAGAAAACCATATCTTTATTATTAATATGAATTATATACGTTAACCACTTTTAAATATACGACATTGTTGATATACGTCAATAGACGTATATAAACCATATTAATAACCACTTTTAAATATATGACAGTGTTGATATACGTCAATAGACGTATATAAACCATATTATTAATAGAATTAGGGAAAATATATTTCAAAGTTTCATCATAACTCATTTATTTCAAAGTTTCATCGTAACTCATTTTTAAAATTAAAATTCAATGACATTGAGATATAATATACATTAATTTACGAAATGAGATTTAATATATATTAAGTTACGAAAACCCATGTAAGATTTATGGAAACGTTGGTATAGCAACACAGTTTCATTCTAGATGGAGGCTATGAGTGCGTTGTTCATTTTTTTTCTTATCTAAACTGTTTCATCAAGAATATGTTGTGGGAAGGAGTGCGCGTTCTCTCTCGTAACGATAAGAAATACGCAAATTCCATAATAATAACCTCACCCATTTACACAAAGCATGAAAAATTATATAAAAGTTGGATGTTTTAAGAAAAAGACTATTTAAAGGTAGAAACCAAGTTTGTGTAGCTTTAAGGGTTAGTTCAATTGGTAAGACGTACGCACACTCTCTCGATTCGGAGAGAGGTCACGGGTTCGAGCCTTGAGTTCTTTGGGGTTAGGCCTTTTGTGAGGATGGCCAATGGTTTACCACCTCTACCATCCATTAATGTGGAGAAGTATTGCTGAGTTTACAAAAAAAAACCAAGTTCATGTCTATTTAAGATCAACCCAAAATAATTATTGGGACCAAAACAACAACAACAAACTTTTACCTGTTCATTTAATATAAAGCCAAAAAAATTAATGGGACGAAGGCCACGTAGCCTCGGCATGCACCCACATTGAGTAAACATGCATGCAGCCTAAGTTCCACATACATTGCACACTAACATGACCCTGAGTTCTACGTACCCTATGCACTATCTAGAGCCTACACAGATTATTCCTGCGAGTCCCCGTGGATTTAGCGGACCTCTAAACATGCTACCAAAGATTATTCCTGCGAGTCCCGATGGATTTAGCGGACCTCTAAACATGCTACCAATTTTAGCACATTGAGCTCATAGTTTAGAGTATTCGGACAATAATTAGACTAAGCTACGATGATCATTTCATCTTAGGGTTGGGGAAAAATCATGGCCGCGGTGATCAGAACATTTTCTTTGCCTTAAGATGCAAAGTACTCTAACTACGTCTGTTGAAAATAGAAAATAGGGCAAAAAGTAAATGTGGAGGGGTAGAATAGGCCAGAGCATTTTATCTTTCTCCTCCCAACCGTGACCACATCCAAGAAAATTTTACATCTTACAACTAGAGCTCATTCAATAGTCACAAGTACAAATATCAAAGGTTATAACACAAACCCATTGTTCGTGGACACCTATTGCATTCGTATTACTAAAAATGACGTCATAAAAGTTGATATTTAATTTCGATGAACACACAACTAACTTATCGATCTTTGAAAAATATGTGTGTTGTACTCATGAATATATATTCCGTACAGTTACATTACCACAAATATATGCAGAGTCATATAAATATGCAGTCATAAAAATATGCACAATCGTATAAATATATTATTTTATAAAAAACAAACTAAAGCACCACAAAACGCCTAGCATGACCCAAGAAAATCTAGAACGCTTGATTAATAAATAATAATAATAATAAATCAGGTTGATGGGAGCACACTGCTCATCGAAAGGGATTCCCAAGGAATGAGGTCAACTCCTACTCACTAATATATATATAAATTAAAAAAAAACCTTAACATTATAGATAACATAAAATAATGCCAAAAATTCAACCCGTGTTAATTATGCTCCACCATTTATAAATTGAGTTATTTGGGACTTTTTGAACTTAATTTCCGGCTGGTTTTTACCAGTTTCTTGCCATGAATCTTCACAGAATTTTCAAAACGTTCAAATACAGTGCTAGATCTTACAGAGTGTGGGTGTTTGGGGGTTTTCCTGTCAGTTGATTTCATTTCTGAGCTTAAAATCCCTTAACAAAAAACAAAAATTACAAATTTTGTAGATTAAATTCACCGGATTTCGGTAGAAATCAACTTGAAAGTCAAAAAATCCCCTAGTTAGACAACTCCTTTATAAATGTTCCCCTTTAAACCATTACAAGACTAAGTCCAATTAGAACTCTCTTCCTACCCATATTTGAAATTTGAATGAGTGAAGGGGGAACTATCATTGAGTTGATTATTAAATAAGAATTGTTAGAGAGAGAGGTTGGTTGTTAACAATTTTAAGTTAATGAATGGAGGTGACTATGAATAAGAAACCAAAAACCAGAGAGGTTGGTTGTTAACAATTTTAAGTTAATGAATGGAGGTGACTATGAATAAGAAACCAAAAACCAAAGAGGAAGATGCTCCTTTTTTGTGTGAACTAGTTATGTTATTTCTATAGCAAAGTTGCTACAAGAACTATTCAATTTCAATCCAATTGGTAGTAATATAGGACTTTCTTTGATCACATTGAAGAGTACTAAGAAGTGTTGCATGAAGCATGGAATCTAAGTGCCTATATAGTTCAGGTCTATGGGTAAAAGATGATATCTTAATACGAATAACCAATGATACCAAGACTCTCTATGCACATTGTTATGAACAATGGATGTGTTAGGCGTGGAAAAGATTGAGAGGGTTATCTTGTTTAGTAGAACTGAAATGACTTGAGCTCTTTAGGGCAATTCTAGCTAAGAGAAATTGAGAAACCTTGTCCCACTTCTCCTTGGTATCACGGTCTAACTTAGTAGTGGCTTCTGAGATAGAAAAGTTAAGTGTCTTCAAATATCATATTGTTGGGTGATTTGTGGACCTACCCAAGTTAATTTCTTGGAAAACCTAGTTTTGAAACAAGATAAGTCTACTTTACTCATTAATGTTAATTCCTATTATGAATTTCATATTAAATGATTGAGGTCATCTTATTGATTATTTTGTAAGAAATATATAGTATAGTATGCATTTGAAATGGAAAATGCAAAAATAAATACTTGTTAAATTATGGAAACTAATCATGTGTATATGTGTGCGTGTTTTGGTAAAGGACAAACAAATATTTCTTCAATATTATTAACCTAGTTTTTTTAGTAGAAGCACATTATGTTTATATATTTCTTCAATATTATTAACTCAAAAAATTATTAAACCAACTTCTTAGTAGAAGCACCTCATGTTTATATATTTATAATAAGTATGTTGTGTTTGTATTTCTATTAAAAAAACATACATCCAAATCTAAGAATAAATATATTCTTTAATTATATTCTTCACAAAGTAAAACAAATAAAAATATTTTGTTTATATTCTATTTTAAATATATACCCAAAACTCAAAATAAGTAATTGCATGTACAGTATAATCCTTACATTTGGAAAGAGAGTAAAAATCTTCTTATTAACAACTAGTAATAAACTTTTAAAAAAATTTGAATTATCTAAATATCTTAGAATAATCCTACTGTTACCCTTAAAATTTCCTTCCATACTCAATACTCAACCCATAGTACAGCTTTTATAAAAGAAGCAATCAAAACCATCAATAAGCTATGCCGGAATAAACCTATATAATAGCACCAACATATAGAGGTATGGATGCATTACATAAAATCTTCTTAAACACTTAGTACTTTGCAAGTGCAAATGCATAGTGAGCAATGAGACTCCTATATACCTATGACAAAAACGACTCATTCAAATGAAATTGTTTGAGAACAAATTCTTGAAGTAAATAAATATGTTCATACATGGCATAGACATATGGTACTCAAATGGCCAAATAAATCCTTGCAAATGTAGAGAATAAACAATGTTAAAACTATCCTATACCAAAAACTAATAATGATTATTTTAGCAAAGTTTTGCTAAGCATAAGTTATTCAAGGAAGATTCGATAGTTAAATATATATACTGCCACTTTGAAACCCATAAGGTTAACTAGTAGACCCTTGAACTATTGTAGAGGTATATAAACTATAACCTTAAAATCCACAACAACTGGTGAAGTATATAAACTATAACCTTAAAAGCCACAACAACTGGTTCTTCACCGTATTCTCTTAACTTGAATGAAATGCTAGAACGTCAAATAGGGTTTAAGTTATTTCTATAATAATGAATGAAAAAATTGTGAGAATGCAACCATATACAAGTGTTGGTTATCACTAGATAACATTTATTAGCATATCCCTGAAGCCAGGAAATGAAACGCCAAAAAAAATCAATATAGTGTAAAATGAGAGAAAGTTGTGTAATTCTACATAATATAATTCTATGTTTTGAAAGCAAGTTTTTTGGATGATCATACTCGATGGCTCTTTTGTTCGAGACATTGATTCACCCAATTCTTTGTAGAGGCAAGCATTTCTCATTCTTAGATTTTTATCATTTAAGCAATATGATCTTAGGATATTATTTGAGAGAATAACATGCACAACAATCAATCACAAGAGACAATAGACACAAATATTTTCCTCAGGGAAACCATAAAGGAGAAAACCCTGCAACTTCCTCAGAGATAGAATGAGCACCAACGACAGTAGTAAAACCCAAAGACAGAAAGATGATCTCCAACAACTGTTCTCTCTCTCACTTGAGCAAGCTTCTCCTCTCTCACCTATGCGCTATAGCTGGGTGAGTGTGTGTCTCAAATAGAGTATCTCACTCTCTATTTATACTATTTTTCAACTTGACAATCACTTACCAGGGCCGACTTCTCTAGGAGAGTCTAATAACCCTAGTGCCCCACAACTACGGGGACTTTGCCCCCCCCGATCAACAAGGAGGGTTAACCTCTATGAATTTACATGACTTGATTACATTAATGATTCTCCCGATAGGAACATCGGGGACCAATGAAATACAATATATGAAATATACAAGTGAATATGTATTCCTAAGTTACAAATACATCAACACTCCCTCTTAACTAGGAAGGTATTCTCTAGACACAATTCATCAGCACAAGTCTTGGATCATCACTAGATCATCTTCAAAGCTGGATCATTACTGGATCATCATCAAAGCTGGATCATTACTGCTTCTGCTATCTCGATCAAATGGTGTTATCTCTCAATTCTACTCATCATAGGAAGTTCTACAGAGCCAGACCTTTTTCATGCCGGTTGTAGGCCTAGCCTCGATGTAGGTCTTCATCTTCTTCAACACTTATATATGACCATGGCATGAACACATCCAACATCCATGTCAGAAAGGCCCGCCCAGCACTTATATATGACCATGGGAGGAACACATCCAACGCCCATGTTAGAAAGGCACACCCAACACTCACATCTAACCATGGGAGGAACACATCCAACATCCATGTTAGAAAGGACCAACACTCACATTTGACCATGGAAGGCCCAACCTGCCACCATGTCAGAAAGGCTCAATGCTTACATCCAACCATGGGAGGCCCAGCCTACCACCATGTTGAAAAGGCTCAGCACTTATATCTGACTATGGGAGGCCCAGCCTGCCACCATGTCAAAAATGGATCAGCACTTATATCTGACCATGGGAGGCCCAGTCTTCCACCATGTTAGAAAGGCTCAACACTTATATCTAACCATGGGAGGCCCAGCCTGCCACCATGTTAGAAATGCTCAACACTTATATCTGACCATGGGAGGCCCAACATGCCACCATGTCAGAAAGGCTCAACACTTATATCTGACCATGGGAGGCCCAACCTGCCACCATGTTAGAAAGGCTCAACACTTACATCCGACCATGGGAGGCCCGACCCGCACCATGTCGGAAAGGATTTGCACTTACATTTGACCATGGGAGGAACCAATCCTACCACTATGTCAGAAAGGTACACGGACTCATCACTACCCCTTGGAAGGAACCTCGATCTAGAGAACACCAAGCTTCTCCCTGAAGTACTCAAACTTCACTCTGGCTAATGGCTTGGTCAACACATCATCTATCTGCTCGTCTTTTGCAACATACTGGAGCTTCACTGCTCTTCTCTGCACCATATCCCTGATATAGTGATATTTTATCTCGATATGCTTCGACTTGTCATGGAACACCAGGTTCTCTGAAAACTTCACACAACTCTGGTTGTCGCAATATATACAAGTAGCATCCAACTGGAGATCAAAAAAATCAAATAGTAGCTTCCTCAGCCACACTGCCTCACAACTATCCGAACAGGCCACAACATACTCTGCTTCGGCTGTACTCAGTGCCATGCAGGATTTCTTCCTGCTAAACTAAGAGATCACACATGATCCCATACTGAAGCAGCACCCCGAAGTGCTCTTCCTATCAATGGCACTGCCTGCCCAATCTAAATGCACATAACATTCCAGTATAATATTTTGATTCGCCCCATACTTGAGCCCATAATCAACTGTACCCTTCAGGTACCTCAGAATATGGCTTGAGCAATTAGGTGAACATGTCTCGGATCTGTCAGGAACTGGCTCAATGTGTTCACAGCAAAGCAAATATATGGTCTTGTATTTGTCAGGTACATCAAGGACCCAATCATCTGACGATACATTGTAGCATCAACCAAATCTGATGAAGCATCACTTAATAGCTTTAGGTTCGATGCCATACCATGTGGTCATGGCCTTACAGTCCATCATCCTGAACCGCTTCAGGATCTCTACTGCATACTTCCCTTGTCCCAGGGATATTACATCTATATATTGCCACACCTCCATGCCTAGAAAGTAGTGCATCATACCCAAGTCCTTCATCTCGAACTCAGTAGTAAGCTTCCTCTTCGTATCAGCAATCAACCCATCCTCACCTGTTACAAAAAAGTCATCTACATACATTAGGAGTATCACAGGGTTCCCTTCCTCAACCTTATAATAAAGGTTGGAATCTATTTTGCTCTTGGTAAAGCCTAATCCAGTCAAGAAGTTTTCAATTCTGCCGTACCAGGTCCCATGTGCCCGTTTCAAACCGTACAGGCCTTTCTTCAATTTACAAACATGAAAGTTCCCTTTAATGTGTCTCAAAACTGAGTGGCTGCTCCACATACACTTCCTCTTCCGCTACACCATTCAAGAAAGCAGTATTGACATCCATCTGGTGTATCTTCCATTTTATTACTACAGCTAGAGCAAGTACTGATCTGATGGAAGTGTATCTAGCTACAGGTGCAAAGTTTTCTTCATAATCTATTCCTTCTTTCTGGGAGAAGCCATGAGCCACAAATCTTGCTTTATATTTCTCTATGCTGCCATCCGCAGCATGCTTGATCTTATAGATCCACTTGGAGGTCACAATAGACTTCCCCTCTGGTCTTGGGACAACATCCTAGACATCATTCTTCATGATCGACTGGTACTCTTAGATCATAGCATCCTTCAATTCTTTCTTCTTTGTCGCTTCTTCATAGTTGGAGGTTCTTTATTAATGATGCCACCTAATAGGGCTACATATCCGGAGTAGGACCTAGTTCTCTTCCTTTCTCTGTGCATTTATTTTGGAGCCCCATATCTTTTTGCACCTTGGATAGCCTCTCATACCCATGCAAGTTTCCTCTTGTGAGGATTCTTCTCCTGGGGTGGATCTACACGTTCCTGGGGTTCTTCTATTTCTCAATCTTCATCTTGAGTTGCATCATTCATAGTTGTATCTTGAATTTTGGGTGCTTCTGGTTCTTTAGGGTCTTCAACAGGTCTCTTTCTGGATTTGTTGTAAGCCGAGTCTTCGTCAAATGTTATGTCTCTGCTGATGTCGATCTTCTTGACTCCTGGGAAGTATATTCTGTAAGCCTTCGAGATTTCACTATATCCCACAAATATACCCTTCTTTCCTAAAGGATCTAACTTTGTCCTCGTTTCTTTTGGAATGTGTATGTACATTGGACATCCAAATATTTTGACGACTTCTAGTTTCTTGCTGGAGAAGACTTCTCCAGGTGTCTTGTTCTCAATTACTCTATGTGGAGTACGGTTTTGTACATACGCAGTTGTCCTAGCCTCTTCTACCCATAGATGCATGGTAAGATCTTGATCATGAAGCATTGCCCTTACAACTTCCATAATCGTTCTATTCTTGCTTTCTACAACCCCATTCTGTTGTGGATTATATGGAGTAGTCAACTCCCTCTTAATCCCTGAATATTTGTATAATTCTTTGAATTCATTTGATGTGATTTCTCCGCCATTGTCTGATCGAAAGGTCTTGATTTTCTTTTCTGCGTGGTTCTCGATCAAAGCTTTGAATTCTTTGAACTTGTTGAATACTTCATCTTTGTTTTTCAAGAAGTATATCCATGTATTCTTAGAAAAATCATCAATGAAGGAAACATAGTATACATACCCATTCAATGAACTGGATGACATCGGGCCGCATACATCGAAGTGGATGATTTCCAAGCTTCCTTTTGCCTTGATCTTGCTACTTGGAAATGTCTTCTTTGTGTTCTTTCCTTTCGCACATCCTTTGAAAAATCCTTCATGTTTTTCTTGTATTTCTTGAATACTTTCAACAACTTTGCTTGCAAGTGGTAGTGCCCTATAGTGGACCAAGGCTTGTTCTGGCTTGCCCTTTAGCTTGTATAAGCCTCCCTCTTGCTCTCCAGTCACTATTGCATCATCTTTAGCCTTTCCCTTTGGCCACATAAGGACTTGGCCATCTACAAATGAAACCTGTGCCTTTTGCATCCCATGTAGATATGGAGAGGAAATTCTTCTTTAGTCCTGGTACAAACAGGACATCTTTCATATTCATAGACTTTCTAGAGTTTAACTTATAGGAGGACTCACCACTACCTTTTATTGGATACTGGTAGTCATCCCCAAGTTTTACTTTGTGGGGTGATTAATGTTTGATAGTTTCACAAAATATTCCTTGAATCTCGTCATGTGTTTGGAAGCCCCACTGTCTATAAGCCAATCATTGCTTCCATGTGTGACAGTTCCTGTGAGGGCAGAAATCAAAACATATCATTTCATCACTTGAAGAATCTTCACTTTCTTGTTTGACTCTCTTCCTGGGAGGATCATCATCCTTTGTAGTGTGAGCATGATCTTTTATTTTGTCGTTATTCTTGTGAGAGTTGCTCTTATTTCTAGGACAGTCTCTGGCAAAGTGTCCTCTCTCATCACATGTAAAGCATCTAAATTTAGATAGATCTCTGTTAGATCTTCTAGGGTTATCTTTCTGGTGAGAATGCTTACCTTTGGGATGATGAAAGTCCCTTCTGCTTTTCTTGGAGTGTAGTGTGAGAGCTTGATCTTCACTTCCCATATTTTCTTCTCGGGCTACTATTCGATCTTCTTCTTGTGAGCATTCCTCCCACAGTCTACTGAAGGTGAATAGCTTTCTTCTAGTGCAAATCCCTTGAATGAAAGAGTCCCATGACCTAGGGAGACCATTCAAGGTGGTCATCAAAATTTCTGCATTCTCTACTTCTTCATCTACTGCTTCAAGCTATTCTTTGATCTGGGAGACCCTTATAAAGTATGAATGTATGGTCTCCGCATTCTGGATCTTCACATTCTTCAATTCATTTCTCAAAGTCATCTTCTGATTTATGTTCTTCCCTTCAAATAGATTGGTCAGAGCATCAAACATCTCTTTAGGTGTCTTTAGGGAGGACACCTCTGGTATGAGGCGATCCTTGATTGAATCAAAAATAATCCTCTTAGCCTTGATCAAGTTCTTCTTGTGTAAGGCCTTAGCCTCATCTCCCTTTGGAACTGGAACCTCTTCACTGATGTACGAGTCCAATTCATTTTCTTCAAGAACTAGTGAGATCCTATACTTCCATGCTTGGAAGTTATCGTCTCCCTCAAGCTTTTCATCAAGCTTGGTGTGATGAGACATCTTCACTGAGAACCTCAAATGGAAATACAAAATATTTAGATCTTACCAATTTGAGAAGCTGAAAATTGGATATGAAGCTGATCTTCTGCAGTGCTGGTTTTCTAGTTCCGGGGCAAATTAGGGTTTGACTTTCCTAGAGCTCTACTCAACCAAAAACTTCGATATTGGTCTCTAAACTTCAATTTTAAGGAGGAGAGTAAACCTATGCTGGGCTCACTCAAAAATTGCACTTCTGTGAAAATCCCTAATTTTCGTGATGTAGTGGTAGGTCAAAAACTGAAAAAGCTCAAAATCAGATTTTGCTTCAACAGAAAGATGTTTCCTTAAATGGAGAGTCACCCTAGCCTCCTTTTGCTGATGGATTGTGGAGAGAGACCCAAAAAGTAAGAAGCCCTAGCTTTTGCAGCTGCATAGTGTCTTCTTCTAAGGTTAGCTCTAATACCATGTTAGATTTTTATCATTTAAGCAATATGATCTTAGGATCTTATTTAAGAGAATAACATGCACAACAATCAATCACAAGAGACAATAGACACAAAGATTTTCCCCGGGGAAACCATAAAGGAGAAAACCCCGCAACTTCCTCAGAGATAGAATGAGCACCAATGGCAGCAGTAAAACCCAAAGACAAAAAGATGATCTCCAACAGTTGTTCTCTCTCTCACTTGAGAGAGATTCTTCTCTCCCACCTATCCGCTATAGCTGGGTGAGTGTGTGTCTCAAATAGAGAGTCTCACTCTCTATTTATACTAGTTTTCGTCTTAACAATCAGTTACCACGGCCGACTTCTCTAGGAGAGTCTAATAACCCTAGTTCCCCACAACTGCGGGGACTTCGGTCCCCGATCAACAAGGAGGGTTAACCTCTATGACTTTACATGACTTTATTACATTAATGATTCTCCCGATAGGAACATTGGGGACCAATGAAATACAATATATGAAATATACAAGTGAATACAGGGTGTGTGCAAGAAGTTGAGGGACCTTTTAGATGCAATGGTGGAGTGAAGTCAATCACTCTTGATCCAAAAAAAAGAAATCATCCCAAGCAACACCGAACCTTCCAAGCCTAGTCCCAAGGCTAGAAATAGGCATGCCAACTAGGATAGTAAGACAAATCATGCCTCCGTTTTAGTGAAGAGAATCGCGTGCGCGATTTCCTTCACTAAAACAGAGGCACAATTTCGAAAGCCTGTTTTTTTTTTTAAATCGGCCGAGGCCATCTTTTTCTCATAACCGCGCGGCTATTGGACGAACGAGGACTCTCGACTGTTCATATGCGATTTTGGGTGTGCTTGAGCCCTCCATCTCCACCTTTGGATAAACCTCCCCTTTGTGAGGTATTTTCTTCATTTTTTTTCTTGTTTTTTTCATTTTCTTCATCAATTTATTTGCCCTAGATTGAAAAATTAAACCATATTAAATTAAATTATGGCCAATTGAAACAAAAACCCAATGGAATTGCCCAATTGAAACAAAAACCCAATGTAATTGGCCAATGGAAACAAGAACCCCAATGTAATTGGCCAATTGAAACCAATTCCTCAATTTTATGATAAAAATGAAATAATTTTGATTATTTAACAAAATTCCCATGCCTAATGGAAACCAAAACCCCAATTAACTCAAAAAACAAATGAATATATTGGGATTTTTTCCTTGTCATGTTTTTTTTTGACATTTTGTACACTCTAATGTTGAGTCTTTAAGTTGTGTATTTTATATAGTTGGTTGTGATATGATCCAAACCATCCCATTGTATCTATGATAACAATTATTGATGTAGGAATTGACAAGTGGCCTCATCTAAAGGAATTACCTTGCCTTCCTCATAGAAATATAGTCACCCTCATTAACAATAGCTACCATAGCCATTGAATATTTCCCTCATCAAAATGATAATAATCTTCATTATTAATAAATGGCTTATAAATTGATTACCAACTTCATTCAACAATCGCCGCTCTCATTAACAATAAATAGCTTATGAATAGACTAACACTCTAACAACGTGATCCATAACTAGAATAGAGACTAACTACTAGTCTCATCCATATTACAATTCCCGTCATTAACAATAATTAAAACATGAAATAACTACCAATCTCATTAATTATCCCTAACTACAGCCCTTTTCATTTAAATATTAGTTTCCAAATTCAATTAACTAAAATTATTATTGAACAATAACCCCCTTTAATTAAAGATGGTAAAACTAACATCCTAATCCAAATGATATTCTCTCTAATGGTATCTATATTAAGAATAATTGTCATTCTCATCGTAATAAAGTTCATTAAATCACTATTTCCATATGCATATTCACAAGGATCCTTGTGAATCCATACCAAAATCCAGAAATAAACACCTTATAATTTTGATGAAACTTCTCGAAGTTGCTCTTCCAAGAACATCAATAAACACCTTATAGTTTTGATGAAACTTCCCAATCCAAGTGTCAAAATAAGGTATAGTTCAGCTTCCCATGCTTTTAACAAATATTTTGTCTTGAACGAAGGGTACTTTTTGGTTAAGGTCAAGACAACAAAGTTCATCACTAGACTCTATGAACGTGAAGATACATAGGTAGGTTGATGTATTTGATTAAACATGCCAATCACATACTAGATCATACATGATATTTAATCCAGTGGAACCCTTGCAACCATAAAATCCATAAAGTTCTGCTAAATAGCCTTTGGAGTCCAAAAAACATCACACTACAACAAATAATTACATATCTAACAAAATCGTTGCCTATACTGGTATTTTATTCATCAACAACACATTATGCCGCCTATTCTTTACTGTAAAATTCAAGATCAATTTTTAAATTTACATGATAGATTTAGTTTATATGTCAATAGTTATACAGTTTTCAGTTCTTAGATATGTCATTATATCATGTGTTTATATTTCTAATGATATTTTATTTGTATTTATGATTGCAGTGGCTACTATGGATCGTAACAATGCGGAGATACTGAGGTTCATTGGCCATTTGAGAGAGATTGGTTCGGCTTGGAGGGGTGGAAATGAGCTCCGCCGCTCCCTGTCAGATTCATTGTTATCTATTGTTGATACGATCGCAAGATCGAATGATGCGTTGTATAGCATCGCATCTTACAGGGAGAGGAAAAGGAAACAATATGCTGATGGGTTGAGTTACAATGAGGTAGAAAAGCTGAAAATAACAAAACAAGCCATCTATTCATTATTTAGTCTGCCTGGGACGGATGACATCCCGGAGATCAGCAGGCCACATATTTCTATTGAGTGGTGCACTTTTCCACCCATCAGAGACAACTGGATGGATAGGTGGTACATGGTTTTTGACATTCCCCCTCACAACAATAGGGAAGTACCAATGTACTTCCTCTGAAAATTGTATGCAGAGTTTGTGATGGGGAAACATGTCAACTATTTTGACATGTTGGGCTTCCAGGGAGTTGGTAGGGGAATGCCCCAACATCGACCCCATGCTAGGCATAGAGATGCCAATCCACAGATACCTGCACCTCGTGCCCAGCTACCGAGGGCAGAAATCCCTCCTGCACATGACATGGTTGCCCAGACACAGGATGCATTTTTTACTCTAGCTGAGATGGTCTCTCGACACACGGCCACTATTGACCAGAGAGCGCCCTCTTCCTCTGCTGGTGTACAACCACCAGCTTCTAGTGGTGGAGGGACATTTGTTGGTGGGGATAGACCGACATCCCATGTGCCTCAGAGTGAACCGCGCGTTTGCACATCGTGTGGGGGACCCTGTTATGGTCCTGGACCAAGACATAGTACCACTACGATGATTGGTGGTCAGGTAAGGACATTGTTTTAAAACTCTGTTATTGTTCAATTTTTAATTGTTCCATACTATATCTAACATATTAAAAGATTCATAATATATATGCAATATTTACTCTTGCAAGAGATTGATGCCTCTCACGGGGGTGGTACTGCACCCGGTGTGGTTGTACCTGAGACCCAGAGAACCACAATTGAGGTAATATTTAAACACTTGTCATTTTGTTATTACATGTATAATTTTGTTAATGCATGTGTTATTCTTGATTAATTTATTAAAATGTCTAATAATTACAATTTTTGAAGTTGTAGGAACCCCACTTAGAACGTGATGCTGAAGACATTGATATCAACGACATAGTCCAAGGTGGAATTTACGACTACTTGAAGAATGTAAGTACATGGGTTATGATTGAATCTTGTTCAAATTATTTAAATTTCTTACTGTACACTCCTTTATAGAGATCGCTAATGTAAATATAATTTTTAAACTTGCAGATGCTAGAGGCATCTGAAGAGGGGCACGAAATTGATGGAAGCAGTCACTCCCATGGTGGAGATATGTCCCAGGAAGAGGTAAGTATATTACAACATGTTATTTTTTGAGTACATATTATTCCATCCATTCAAATCCATGTCTAACTATGGTAACACTTTATGAATGCAGACGTCATCGCAGATCCCTGCACTGCCTCTTTGGTATGGATCTCCCCGTAGTCCAAACATAGATAAGGGGGTTGTTTACACCAGATGAGGTCCCTCTTCCTTGAACAGAGCAGCTGTGCATGAGGATCAACCTACTCATCCCACAGTAATGTACACACTTCTAATGACAGTTGTTGGTTAGCTATGTATTCACTTCACAAGTGGTTTTTCTTAATGTTATTTTCGCATGTTTACAGCATCAGGATGTACAGTCATCCATGCCAGACCTTAGTGGGATTGTTGATGCCACTGTCAATGCCGCATCTACATTAGGGATAAGTCACATGGAGGTACATCTACTTTAATATTTGTAATTGTACATTTCATTTGTATTGTTTCTAGACATGCACGATGTCTAACTATTTAATCATTTGGTGAATGTAGCCACATCTTGGTCCATTAGTGCACGCAACTAAGGTTGATGTTCAACCTAAGTCTCCTTTTACTACTGAAGAGCACCAGCCTCATCCCCTAGAAATGGTTTTTTCGATGAGATGTTCATTTTTTACATAATTGATTAATACTTTCTCATTCATGTACATGTTGATAATTCTTGAGATAATTGACATATTTTTTTTTATTCACAGAGAAGCATGGCAATGAGGCTCGCTGCAAGGTCGAGTACAGCAGAGGCACCTACACCCTCGACACCACAGGAACCTATACCCCCGACGGATGCAGTGAGTCTTTGTTTTATTTACAATTGAGTCATATTTTAAATTTTCAAACTTTGTTATTGATGGACAGTACTAGTTCAGTTACCTGATCAAGAAATATTGTCATTGATTTACAGTCGCCACAGATGCATAGTGGTCGTAGACAGAGCCAAAGAGCATCAGGGTCCAGGAAAAATAAGAGAAAGTTAGAATTTTGATGTGTTAGTCCAGGACAAATATGTATTTTTATGTACAGTCCGGAGTTAGAGTATAGGGGCACGGTCCAGGACAGATGTACTTTTGTTTGCACATGTACATCAAATATGTTTTTGATACATGTACATTGACAGGCCATAGATCTAGGCCTTATATTTTTGTATTATAACTTTCATGGTATAAAAAATATTTCATATCAAGGCTCTTGAGATATTCATGGTTCAGTCTTTTAAGTGTGATTATACATGTGTGGCGAAGAATGCTTCTATGTGTAATGTTCCCAATTTTTTATAGATTTTATGATTGTATGGAGATATCACTTATAAATTTGAGAACAATGCACAATTACAATAAATTACGTAATGAAAAAAATGTACATTTTATTTGTTTTTTACCACGATCCAATTGCATATACAATGTTATATTAACGATGTCAAATTGTATTCAAAAAGATGGAACACAGGTCTAATACACATTTAAGCACCCAGCACAGCTAAGCAACCTAACAAAAGCACCTTACCCACATAACAACCTAACAAACATTTAAAGGATGCACAAAGTTGACACACTTAAATGATGCACCAGTGTGGTCTACATAAATAAAATTATTTTTTGGCATGATGTCTTTCATCTAACGAGTACATGGGATACACATCAAACCTAAAAGCATCCGAGTATTATAAGGTTGATTCAAAATAACGGTTATGACTATATCCTACACATTATGTATGTCCTACACATTATTTTATCATTTTGTTAATGTACGTGGCCTTTGATGAATGGCCTCGAGTAACAACTTTGAAAGAGATGAAAGTTATGTGTGATTAATGTACATGGCATTTTCGAAGCATTCGTAGCGTGAAGATATATATATTTTGTAATAATGGCGTAATAGAATGGCCACTTGTTTCTAAACATAAACATGTTCCATTACATGGTTACTGAATTAATGGCATTGTCTCCTCCTGCATTTCATCGTACAAATGCTCACATCTCTTATATGAGGGGAAGATCTACAATCGCCTTCAAGCTGACCTTTATGTGCAAAAATTTCACATTCACTTATTGAGCAAAACCCTAGTTTCCAAAATTGACAAAAAAATTGATCCCTTGTCCATGGAATCAGAATAGAGGGCCACTCTAGCACTATCGTGATGTACTAAATCCAACGGAGCTAACGGTTCATCTATCCGAGAAACGATCATCAATCTATGGAACATTGAATCCCACCTCCCACAGGCTTTTAGGGACACCCGTTGAATCCCTAACCAGGGCATAGAGTGGAAACCGTGCATCAAAAAGGGCTTTTAGTGGGTCGTGAAAGTGTGTTTAGGTAGGTTCCATTTGGGAACACTAGCCACACATTCACGGTCAAGGAATTTGCAAAGCCGACCCATATGTACAGAAATTGGACATTCACTTACTGAGCAAAACCCTAGTTTCCAAAATTGACCAAAACAATGGTCTCTTCTCCATGGAAGCAAATTAGAGGGCCACCCTAGCACTATCTCGATGTCTGAAATCCAATGGAGTTGACGGTTTGTCGATCCGAGCAACGGTCATGATTTTATGGCACGTTGAATCCCACCTCCTCCAAACTTTTAGGGACACCTGTCCCTACTCGGGGCATAGAATGGAAACCGTGCATCAAAAAGGACTTCCGATGCTTCGTGCAAGTTTGTTTAGGCATGTATTATGTGGTAACTCTAGCCACACCTTCACGGTCGAGTAATATGCGAATTTGACCCCTATGTACAAAAATTTCACATTCACTTACTGAGCAAAACCCTAGTTTTCAAAATTGACCAAAATAATGGTCTCTTCTCCATGGAACTAGATTAGAGGGCCACCCTAGCACTATCCTGATGTCTTGAATCCAATGGATCCGATGGTTCTTTGATCCGAGCAATGGTCATGATTCTGTGGCACATTGAATCCCACCTCCTACAGGCTTTCAAGGACACCTGTTGAAACCCAACCTAGGGCATAGAATGGAAACCGTGTATAAAAAAGGGCTTCCGGTGGGTCGTGCAAGTGTTTTTAGGTATTTGTTATGTGGGAACGCTAGCCACACCTTCATAGTCGAGTAATATGCGAATTTGACTCCCATGTGCAAAAATTTCACATTCACTTACTGAGCAAAACCCTAGTTTCCAAAATTGACCAAAATAATGGTCTCTTATCCATGGAATCATATTAGAGGGGCACCCTAGCACTATGCCGATGTCATGAATCCAACGGAGCCGATGGTTCATCGATCTGAGCAACGGTCATGATTATGTGGCACGTTGAATCCCACCTCCTACAGGCTTTCAGGGACACCTGTTGAATCCCTACCCGGGACATAGAATGGAAACCGTGTATAAAAAAGGGCTTCTGATGGGTCGTGCAAGCATGTTTAGGCATGTGTTATGTGGGAACGCTAGCCACACCTTCACGGTTGAGCAATATGCGAATTTGACCCCCATGTGCAAAAATTTCACATTCAATTACTGAGCAAAACCCTAGTTTCAAAAATTGACCAAAATAATGGTCTCTTCTCCATAGAACCCGATTAGAGGGCCACCCTAGCACTATCTCGATGTCCTAAATGTAACGGAGCTGACGGTTCATCGATCCGAGCAACAGTCATGATTATGTGGCATGTTGAATCCCACCTCCTACAGGCTTTCAGGGACACCTGTCGAATCCCTGTGGGTCGTGCAAGTGTGTTTAGGTATGTGTTATATGGGAACGCTTGAAAAGTGCACAGAACTGATTATTACATATTATAATTTAGTATTTAATTACAATAAGAAATTGCTTACATTGAACTCTAACCTTTTTAGAAAACCAAAATGATCCAAATCAACAGATCACATCAAATAAATTAGGTTCATGTAATATTAAATGTGGGAGCAAGGTAGGCCATATGAGGGGCCAAGTGCCAAGCGTTTGACTGGTTAGTAAAAACCTCAAATCCCAATTATGTTTCCATCATTATAATTCAATATTGCATGACATTCACTCCCATTCTTGAAAATCCATAAAACATTCCAATCATAATCATGTGTCTATAGGAAAAAGCTTTGTTAGGAGGAAATATGGGATGTAAATCACCAAATTTAAACCATAATACAATGTATTGCATTGAAACCAACTAATAAATACCCAAGGTATATCACATTTTGATGTTACTTTGCACTTGCATCATAACAACGTACTGGGTATCATATACTTGCAAACACAAATGCCAAGTGGGATTTCAAATGTATGGTGTAAAAGTGTTTACTTGATTGAAACACATTAATATTTTCGATATACAAACATGAATAATGACCATAATTAAACTAAGGACTATGCGCAATGCATTTTCATATGAAATATATATCATGTGTATCAATAGTCTAATATTGTTTTTGATGTTAAGTCTTTTCATTGTGCAACTGCAAGCATTGCAAGATATTTTGTAAACGATACAAGACATCATGGCATCAATGAACCATAGTATTTATGGTATATATATAATTTTGTCCATAATATAAATCAAATGCCATCATGATAGAATAGTGCAAAAAGTTTGAATTGATTTTTGGAATAAAAAATGAAATCTAAAGAATGAAGGATGAGTATTTGAACAAAAACTCTTAACAAGTTG
>LPNX010353771.1:39456-86956 GCA_001517045.1 Pseudotsuga menziesii | reverse complement strand
TAGCTAAATCGCACTTGCATATTCTTTAAATTCAAAAATTTATTCCCTTCAAATGATAAGGTCGAGCCTCCACCCATGCTTTTGTGGAATTCTTATGCCTATGTGTCTGTTTTGTACTTTGCTTCGGATTCAACATGCCTGTGCCATGGAGTATGATAAACCATGGCTAATTCAACATTATATCCAAATTTTCAATATGCTCGTGTTTAGCGGTTCGTCTGATTATGCTGCACACCTCCATTTTTTATGAGATTTTAGAAACATATATGGTTTTTTTTGCAGATTCTAAATATGTAAATTTTAACAAGAATACATAATTTTTTTTTTTTTTTCTTATTTATCTTTTGTCATCACTCCTCAACTCAAAAAACACACTGATAGTGTTTCATCCATATCTCTTTCGTTTCTCAACCATTTAAAAAAAAATTGTATGGTGCACTAAAGAACACCAATCTCTACATGCTATAAAAAACCCATTTCCAAATAATTGCATTAAGACATTCAAACGCTGTACCCACAAACGACGTACCGTTTTCGAGGTTTGATCTCTTAGATAATTAAAAAAAAATTAAAAAAATTATTTTTATTATTGGAAAAATAGTTGTGCACTAGTCCTATATGTTCTCTATATGTATACCGGTTTTTGTAAGTTTATTCCATCATTTAGACACTCAGACGCTGCACCCACAAAAACATATACCTTATAATTTGTCACAAAAATAAAAAGTGCCCGTTAAAATTTATCTAACTTTAGATAGTTAACAACATTTTCAATAGAAAAAAAAATATATTTGGAAAGGTCATTCAAATTCCTACATTTCTTGTTTTTTACTGATCGCAAGATTCATTGTGTAAGTGTCTCAAAATATCCATGCAAGTTGATGGATGTCTGTTTTTTTCAGTTTTGTGTTGCATCTAACACGCCAAAAGAGACCCTCAACTTCTTGCACACACCCTACATTCTGAATTTACAAATACATCAACAATTCTTGGTTGAATTCCTTATTTACACTTGAGGAAAGTAGCTTAGTGGCCAAAATATTAGGCTTATCTCCAAGGTTACTTTCAAGGGCTATGATTGTAAATAAAGTTATATTTTGCTAACCACTAGGAGATGCCCCCAATGCCTCTGATCATTATAAATGACTCTATCATTTCTTTATTGGTCATCTTTGGTGGGTTTATAACCATCTGTTAAGAAAGTGCATATAGTTCCTTGGATTATCATCCTTAATGGTTCTTTTTTTCCTTGTACTTATGAATGTTGTATGACTATGTCAAATGCAAGTAGTTGATTGTGAGCCAACTGTATCTCTTGAAGTAGGTAGGGTAGTGGTATCTTACATTAATTTCACACTTCTTCAGTTGTAGTCAATGTAGCTGGTGCAGTCTCCAATGTATCTTTTTATACTTATGATTGATTTCACGTGTGGTTGGTGTCAAAATTTCATAGGCTAAGCATGTCAAGCTCATTAATGTGGATATTGCATGTCGGGACCAATCTTGACATGCATTGCACATTAGGTATTTCATATGCTCTCTCAATTTGAAGAAATGACATCTTTAGCCCATGCCTTTAGTGAAGGAAAGAAAGAGCTTAAATAAAAATAGTTCACTCCAATGGTTGAGGTCGATCCATTACATCCTTTAATGATATGAAATTTTGAACTAGATAGGAAGGGACACAATTGGGCTAATCATTTAGTAATAGCATGGAATGTTATACATTATAATAGTAATGAGGACTAAAAATGATAGAAAACATTCATACGCAAATTGGATGAATTTGACATTATGGAAAAAACATCCTTTAATGATATGAAATTTTGAAGTAGATATGAAGGGACACAATTGGGCTATTTGGCTTATCATTTAGTAACAGAATGGAATGTTATACATTATAATAGTAACGAGGGTGTAACGAGGACTGAAAATGATAGAAAACATTCACAGGCAAGTTGGATGAATTTGTCAAAATGGAAAAAAGTGATCGCTCCTCATTGTTGGATAGGCATTGCTTTATTTGATTATAAGCATTGTTCAATGTGATAATTGATTATTTAAATTGTAAAAACAATTTATACATGAAAAGTGAAAACGTTTTTAGCTAAAAGGTTAAATATTGATTTCAAAATATGTTTCATATCACTGTTGAAGCATATATCTACTTTAGATCATATTGGTGTTGGCTAGCAAGCGTTTTGTTAATATTTTCTTATAAATAAAAAATATTAATAAATTTTGTAGATACGGCTTCAAAGCTTGTGGAGTATTTTTGCATGGCAACCAAAAACCCATGTTGCTTTTGTTGTTTACAAAGGTATCTCCAGCCGCACTGGTACGCTTCAATGATAGATGAAGTTTCAGAGTCCAATTCGAATCCTACAACAATGCTATATACATATGATAAAGTAATGCATGGATTTGCAACTAAGCTCACAAGCTATGGAGAATATGGAAGGGTGCTTGGGTGTTTATGGAGAATATGCTCTTACCCGTGGGTGTTGTGGCTGCCTAAGAAGAGTATAAACTCTGATTGCAGCTCAACGTCATGAGCAGAAGCAGAAGCAAAAGCAAGGCATCCATATTCACTGTAACCATTATGATCGTCATCTCCCTCGCAAGCAATTCAACTCCATCACTTTCTTTGAAGACGGGGTTGTGTCTCTTGACGCTATTTATAACCTCTTTCCCTTGGATTGCCTATTCATCCCAAGAAAATATTTATCACACCATACCTGCCTCGTAGTATTCTAGGCTGCATGAATTCAATCTAGCCCACAGAAATTAGTGCCAGTCGATGAAATTAGGGATTAGAGTGGATATATGTCTTTGACATTCTCCCAATGAATCGTTGATAATTCATTTCGGTCTTGCTCTCTTCTCTGCGTTATCGTTTCAATGTTGCTAATTTCTCTACGTTATCGTTGATAATTAATTAGAGACGTGTAGTGTTCTTTACTTTATCGAGGATTAGTTCATTTCAATATTATTACATTCTCTACATTGAAAATAAAAGTCCACCTTTACTATAGTACGTAAACTCAATTAACTTAGAAAAAACGTAGAGTTCCCCCTCCCGCTACGAAACATTTAATTCGAAAGTTAGTAAGGAAAACTCCAACAACACCAAAGGGAAAATCTCCGACAGCTTGACAGGAATACGAAGCCGAAAACGGTCGTATCAATGAAAACGAGGAATATAGATCTCCTAGAGATGCCAATGGCCATGGTAAACATACCTTATCTACTACGGTTGGCTCGAGGTTCCTGATTCGAATCTGGTTGGATCCGCTAGAAGAACAGCTAAAGGCATCGCCGCCAAAGCTAGATTGGTCGTCTATAAAGTCTACTTGCCACTGGGTTGGAGGAATTCCGATCTACTTGCAACGATGGATGCATCTATTTTTGATGGAGTCGACTTGCTATCCCTCTCACTGGGGATTCGTATAAGTATTACTGGTCAACCTCTGGATATCCCTTACGATTCCGATGCTATAACAATGGGAGCTCTCCTAGCCATTCAAAAAGGTGTTTTTGAATCGTGTTCAGCGGGTAATGATGGGCTAACTCCTCCTAATTTCCAACTTCCTGCCATGGTTAATGACTGTAGGCGCTAGCACCATCGATAGAGAGTTCCCCACTCCCGTGGTGCTTGGCAACATAAAAGCTACAGGGGATACTCCCTTCATAAAGGAACGAAAGATGCTAGGCAACAAGCAACTGCCTTTGGTATACTGTAAAACCACGTCGACTAACGAGACTGCAAATCTCTGAGTGGACGGAAGCCTTGATCCCAATATGGTTGCTGGAAAAGTTGTGCTTTGTGATGTTAACGGCCGCAACCTGTGTCGATTCGAAGTCTGGAAATGACATTAAAGCTTACATCAATAGCACCAGAAATCCTACAGCAACCATTGAGCGTTCAAACCCTTCACAGCCCTAAGTGTAAAGTTAAAATTACCCTTGAAAAAACATTTAAAATTTGAATTTTACCTTTCCAATCAAGAATAGGGGCATAATTCATATCCATATAAATTTGTCAATATGTTGAAATCCCTATGCTATAAAGTTCAACTCATCTTTCAAAATATTGGAAATATGATAAATTATAATCACTCACTCACTCATGTCATGCACTCACTGCTTAGTTGTGCAAGATGACCAAAAATCATTAATTACTACGAGGCACTAGCCATAGAGATGTGACTCTCACTACCTAGTCACTTGGGGCTGCAATCTAAAGTGTCACAATGTGTCAACAACTACGACTATAACAAAAAAAAACAACTACTAGTCTACTACTAGGCCCGAAAAGAGTTCAAAGCTTTGTGCGTACTATCTATGTGAACCTCGATACCAATGTCCACTCTTTTTTCGTCAAAATGAAATTAAAAAGGCCGGTTTGATAAGTCCTCCTCTACAATAATTCATTTCTTGCATGAATATCATGGACTCACAACAACTATAAGCAAATACAAATAATGGCATGTAGCTAAGATCACAATTGCGCAGAGGTCGATTTATGCATTGCTATAGAGAGGTGTCATTGCGCACACGATATGGAGAAATAATGGTTATTAATGAAATGAAAAAAACAATTGTTGGCTCAAGAATAGTCTTCAATTTGATGGGTGGCATGATCATGATGTAATCTCCATCCATCATTCCAAACATTTGTCCTCAGCGCCACCAAAATACATGTAAAAATTACTTGTTTTTACATCCTCTTCTCTTTAAATCCTCATCTCATAGTCATAACTAAGGATTATTATGCATGCAATCCTCACCTTATAGACAACTATAAGTAAGTCTTATATTAAATTTACCATATAAGTCTTTAATTAACACTATCAACTGAGATGACACGTTGGATTGTTGTGATCTTCTTATCACTCCTTACCGATGTGATTCAAGTTTTTTTTGAACATGAAGTCCATAATTTTAGGTCTTCTTCCTCATTATCATGCCTTTTGGTAAGACAATAAAGAGAGTAGTGGCGTGCATCAGTATGGAAAGTAGTTTCGACATAGAGGTTATACACATTAATTGTTTTAATTAAATAACTTAAATTCCTACCCGTGAGTGTTGATTCAGTAAATCGTGGACTGGTATGAAACACAACAAATTTTAGAGCCTCGAGCCCTTAATTACTCGCACCTAGAACTTCTCAAATCTAGCCATTGATAAACTTTTTTTGGTATTTTGGTTCAATCTAAAAGACAGACTACTCAGACATGTAGTGAGTTTCAGTTGACTTGGGCTTGATTCCATCTCCCCTTCATTCCATACATGTATGCTTTCATGACAAGTATTGAAAAAAAAAATTCAATGCCTCTACCTCGTTATGCCAATTACTAACTTGCTTGATATGTAAGAATTTTTTTTAATATTTTTTATATCAAATGACTTAAAAACCTCTTAAAAAAGACTTCGACATAAACATACCAAATGTTGGTTATCACGAGCTAACACTTATATACAAGTGCTGGCCGTTACCACGAATAAACACGCAGGCATTTCGAAGAATCAATAATTGTTGACTCGATCATGGTTAGTATATCAAAGTTAATTATTAGCTATTTATCCATATACCATGCCACCATTGGATCGTTGAATAAGAGACTTAGCGTTATAGGCCTTAGCTAAGAATTAACTTTGGATATTCCATGCCACCATTGGATGGTCGAATAAGAGACTTAGCGTTGGAATTATAAGCCTTGGCTTAGTACTTTGTAATTTGATTTGATTGCATGGTTTTCAGTGTTTCCATAGTTATGACCTATGTCGAATGGTAAGCCGAATTGACCAAGTATTACTATGTGGCAAACGTACCTATAAGTATTACATATAAAACCACATAAAAGCTTATAACTTTTACAATATACCTTATTAGTCCCTGCCATCGGCTAGCAGGGACTCTATGATTCGGCGTGCCATGAATTAGTTTTGCACAAATATCAAAACAAAATTTAAACACTTATACTAAGTTTATCAATAGCAGGGACTTTACGATTCGGCGTCCCATGAATTAGTTTTGCACAAATATCAAAACAAGATTTAAACACTTATACTAAGTTTTGATTGAAAGTAATATCATCATCGTTTTCTTCGCCAATCAACAACTTTCACTTCATTTTAAAACTTTACATCACCATTTTTCCCACCAATTAACGACTTCTACTTCCCACCAATTAACAACTTCTACTTCTTATTTGGCCTCTTTTCCCACCAATTAACAACTTCTACTTCTTATTTGGCCTCTTTTTGAGGCTAGGAGCAATGGAGATATGGTTTTGATCAAAGTTTGTTTTCAAACATCCTATAATTATTAGACCAAAGTGTATTGATAAACTAATGTTAGGTTCCAATTAGCATTAGTTCACAAACATTTAATGTTAAATGTATGAGGAATAGGTTATCAAATTGCAACATGCAACATCTGCATGGAGTGCACGTGGGCACGTGGGCCTTCTATGCTTGCAATATCTGCATGGACTGCATGTTTTGAGACCAGATGGAGAGAAACCACGGCAATGATCGTTGAACTAAAACAATTTTGGATTTGTAATGAAACTATGATCGTTGAACTAAAACAATTTTGGATTTGTAATGAAACTATGGGAGTGGACATCCTCTGCAAGTAATTTTGGATCTGTGACTTCAACATCGGTTTCCATCCACTTTGGCTTCAACATGGCGATCCAAGTAGCTAGCCATTTATGAGAAGGTAGGTAGATACACTCAAATTCCAATTCTAATAAATCTGCATAGCAAGCTTATCTTCGTCATCGTCTTCTTCTTTGTTTGATTGTACTATATATTTGTTTGCTGCATTTTCTCAGGCATTGAGTCCTAGAACTGATTGAAGATAACAATTTCGATGGCTTGAATTGATCATTTTCTCTCTTGTTCTTATATGTTGGGCAGGATTTGGAGGCAAAAGCATAATAACCAGATTGAAAATGGCAGATTCGAAGGACACTCATCCAGTAAAAGAAACTCATCCAGTAAAAGAAGAACAAGTACGGTCCTAGAGTGTACGAATCCTGAAGAAAACGTTGAAAGCCTGAAGGGTAGTGCTGCAGAAGAATTTGAAGAACAACGGCCCCAGAAGCGTATGAAACCCGGAGAAAAACTTGAAAGCCAGAACGATAGTGCAGCAGAAGTAACAGAAGAACAAAAGCTCCTATCCTGCGATAAGGCGACAAGGCCACGGTGGATGGGGAGTTACAGGGAGGATGTAAAAGAAAGTGAAATGATCCTCAAAGCTCGCCAAGAAAGAAAAGAACCCTGACGCCCCCAAGTCGAGGAAGCCTAAAGCACCTACGGCTAAGTCTCCAGCAAATGCTCCTTCTAAGCCCTCGAACGACCATAATCAATAAGTAAATCTTTTCAGAATATATAGTAAAATCAATGAAATTTAAAGAAAAGCTATGAGTTTTTTCTAATATGCTACATGTTTTATATGACTATAATTATGCATTTGATCAAAACAGCTATACAGTGTGCAAAAAGAGCTATGCAGAAAGAACTATATAGTACGTAGTACGTAGCTGTATCCATCCAGCTTTGAAAAAGAATTGACCTACTGCCAGCTTTCTCTTAAAAGCCTAAAAATACAATACCATATCTGTATAATCTATATGAAAAGGACAATTCAATGTAGAAAGAAAACTTTGATTTTAAGCCTATGTCGAAAAGCCTTTCAAGAAATAATTGAAATAGCTAGGCATTATGAATATATGTATACAAATTAAAAAACCATATATGCAATCACTTTCTTGAATTTTCCATATAGCTTTCTATACAGACTTTATGTTGTACGTGAAACTGCATTTTCTTGTTCACATCTAAAACTTCTCATCAGCAAAATGAGAACCACTGTGTTTTAGGAACAAAACTTGCAATGATTAATCCTTTGGATCACTGTAAAACAAGAACACTTAACAAACAACGAATGTTAGGAACGTGAAAGAGAATGGAGCAACATTCTTGGAATAAAAGCAACAGCATTTGTGAAGCCTTCCGGGATCCTGGGTATGGTGACAAATAGCAATTAGTTAAACGCAACACTATTAAGGAACACTATATTCTTATCAGGTTGGCCATATACTTCACTAGGCGGTAGGTCATTTTGATAAATAAATTCCAATGAGCAGGCGGGGATAATTGCAAATGCTCAGCAAGTTTGAACAAGTATTTCATTTACCTGCTGGAACCAAAACTCAAATGCAAAGATATATAACCACAATGCCACCTGTGAGGGGGCAATGCATGTTGCAACGTGCCAGTAAGGGAAAATATTTTATATCTGGTAGCTTCAGAAATACACACGTCCCCCTAGGTCTGCCATGGTTGCCTAATCAGCCAAATGATTCGCTGTTATTTCCAATATTTCCGTCAATATAACATTCGCACTCTTAAAGACTCTATCTCAGTCTTCTTTTTAACCAGTCTCATACTGGCAGCTAAATTTGTGCATTCATTCAGAGCGAGCGTCTCTTCTGGCCATAATGTATTCTAGATTCAACGAACATTTATCTGGCCCGCACAAAGATTTTATAGACAAGCCAAGAAATGGAACTCCAACGTGATTCAATGAACAAAACATTATCCCGAACTTATCCCGAACAAAACATTGATGGAAATAGATTATCAAAAACAAAGAACATCTTCTAGCAGACGTTATCTTGCTGAACAATGCAACTTTCTAGGGGCTTCATGCACATAATTTACTTAAATTGGACGTAGAGGAGGAGAGGCCAAACGATTAACAATAAGAAAATAAAATCAGTAGCATTCATAGAGTGTTATATTCACCCAGAGATGGAAGTATGGATATGTCTGGAATGCATTGGTAGCGATGGTGGCGATTCCTCTTGCCATTATGAATTAGAATGCTTGAGCTTTGCCTACCAGAGGGGAGTGGAAATTGTTGTCAAGAGTAAATATTTTACAGTCAGCCACCTTGACACAAATGGGATATGCCCTGGCTTTCAATTCAATGGACCCAAGATACCAAAGCTAACTTCTTGATACCTCAACCACACAAATTTAGCTCACGTAGAGGAGAGAACATTAGAAAAATCAGTGAATAGATGTCGAGTTGAGGGAAGAAACCAAGAGCAACACAGTCGCAGGGATATGAGAGAGGAGCTTTGATATACGGAGGTCGTGGAGGAGAGAGGGATCCTCATGCAGGTCATGGATGCGATTTCATCCTTCTACTCAGGTCGCACGAGGTGTTGTGAAGAAAGCAGAGGGGGGAATGGCTAAGGCAAGGCGACAGTGTAGTCTGAGGTTGCAAATGATCTACAAACGTTCTAGCCGATTCTAAAACCAGGGGTTTCACTTCTCAAGAAACATGCGACTGGAGGAAAGAAGAATGCATAGAGGAAGAAAAGAAAGTATGAGTTGGGAAGACAACCTTCAATGACAAAATTGTTGAGTAATAAGATAGTGAGAAGGGTGTGTGTGAGAGGAGGTAATGTAAAATGGAGGTGAAACGCTGAGGTTACAGAGAGGAAATGGAGATGCAGGTAGAGAGCAGATATCAGGAACGAATACCAAAGCACAGACAAAGTTAGAGTTTGTAGGTTTGCAGTTCTGGCAGATTCAGTTCATGCAGTTAATAACGTGTCTACGTTTAAGGACATGCGTCAAACAATTTTATCCATTACACAATTATTTATTTACTATGCAAAGATGGTTTCCATTACACAATTATTTATTTACTATGCGAAGATGGTTTGGCGATTTTATTAACGGAGACGGTCATTCGTAACCTTTCCACCTGAGGTTCTTCCATCGAATATTGGTCCCACAACCTCATCTCTGGACACGTCAACACCCTTCCATCAACCAAGGGCCCTTCCAATTTAACTTACTCAATGTTAACTATAGACTTTAGAAAAACATGGTACTTATGTACTCAAGTTGCTTTGGCGATTTTGGTCTTAGTCAATTTTCACAAAGAATCATCTAAGGCATATGTTTTGGACTAGTAAATAGAGCAGACAAAGTTCAGCCGCTCAACTGTTAAAAATTGGATGAGCATTTTCAGAGATAGTGAGCAACCTACACATGACTTTCAGGAGGGAATACAGTAGTTACAGCAGCAAATAGATCTAGCCATTGATCTATCATAGAGGTAATAGTTCCAAGAATCAATTGATAGGGACAGTTTAGGCTACTGCAACATGAACCAAAGCACTCCATCTTAAATCAAAGAGCTTAATGACATATGGCAGGGACTTGCTGCATTAGTGGCTCTCCTTGTTTTGAATATAGGTATATCACCTTGTAAGTTATAACATGTTTCTGGTCAGAGTGCATTATACCCTCGGCATAAAAACAACTTATATATTATGCCTTGTGTTAGAATACACATATTATAGTTATAACAAGGTAGTAAATATGTCTTAGTTATTATTATCCCTTCGTGTCGAATCGATAAGCCGTTGACCAGTATTAGTTTCAGGTTGACCAACTAAAATTTAAACTTTTTGTAAAGTGGAACATTGCAAACTAATTTATGTATTTCTTTTAATAAATTAAAAATTATTTATGTGCAATTTGATTGGAGTACAAGAGCGAAGGTCTTATTTGAAAATGCTGGCAGTCTTTAACTTTCTTGGCATCACTATGTAATGTGATATATGGAAGATTTGACAACTAAGTCTTATCCAACTAATAGATATTGATGTTGTGATTAGTGTATCGAAATGACAATATCATTTCTTTTCCACCTGTTTATTATTATTATTATTATTTATTATATAGGTTTATATATAATTATTAGTTATTATAGAGTTTTTAAATAGTCAATATAAGATTTATAGGCTTTATTGCTATTTTTTCTCACAAACATGCTTTTTAAATTGGATCATAAAAAACTTATATATTCTCATGGCTAGTTCTCACAAATATAACTTTGCTTAACAATTTTCACCATTTTTATGTCTCCGACGGGGACATTTATAAATGGTTCAAACATATTAGTTTGTTCGTACCAAACATTGATTTTTTTTAAAACTAATGTTTAACTTTGTAAAACTTTAAAAATGATTAAATTTCTTAGTTTTCAAAATGTGTGATTGGCCGTTTGGTAGGTGACGTAGGGTTGAAGAACCAAGTGTCAAGCAACAAGTCATTGCATTAATGGAGTGTCTTGTTTAGATCCCTTCACAATTTGATCGACGCTTTTAAACCATTAAATGTGACCGGAAATTATTTTGCCAAATTCCGTCGAAAGGCTAATTCTTCAATTTTAAAATGTTAATTCTCATCCGCCCAACCATGAAAGTTGGTTTCTAGATTTTGCTAATACCTCTCTGCTCAAACAGTAGGAGGGTTTAAATCTCTTGGTGTTTAATCTGCTATTTCAGCTAAGCCCGCTTCACTCTACTGTGTGTTCATGAACTCTTCGCTCTCGCTTCTCGGTTTCTAGTCATCAGTCTTAGCTGCTACAGTGATCTCTTTACACATTGGTAAGAGCTTTGAGGCGACTTTTTGAATAATTCATGACGTTGTATTTGTTTATAGCAGAATTGTAAATTCATTAAAGAACTCTAGTGTTCAAGGACTGGATTTCAAATTATCTATGGGATTTTTGTTGAAAATTGGTGTTTTCTATTGTACATTGAGTTTTTTTGAATTATGTTTGATATGGGTTTGGATATGTCAGCTTCTTGGAGCTTTATCTATGTTGGGTTTGAATATTTTAGTTTGTTGGAGATTTATCTGAGCTGGGTTTGAAATATTTAGCGTAATGGATGTTTATTTGAGGTGGGCTTGGATTATTTCTCGTCTTGGAGTTTTATTTTAGTGGAGTTACAACATCTACATTTGATGCATAGATGTTTTTGAGGTTTTCTTTTTGTTATATCTGGGAATGCTTAGTCTTTGGTGTGAATGTAGTTTGGTTTTGTTTATGGATTTTTTTTTATAAAATTTCTGGAGGTAGTTTCTGCAATGTTTTGATGTGTCTTGGTTTGGGTATAGTTCTTGGGTTTCATTCTTGCTGGTTTTTATTTTGTTGATGCTTGAATGCTATCTTGATATTCATAATCAATGGTTCAATAAATATGTGGTGTTGTTAAAGAAATTGGTTTGCTTATGCATTTGTTGTTTCCTGTATGCTTTCTTGATATTTATAACTATTTTTCTTTTTCATTTTCCCGATTCCTGAATATTTTCTTGAAATTTAGATTTAATGGCTGAATAAATGTGTGGGTTTGTAACACTAATCGTTTATTTGTTCTGCTTTTTTTGGCTCGGAACTGTTGAGATGTTTTGAACGAGCACTGCTCTCTCTGACTTGAGGTTAGTTTTCCTCCAGGATTTTCAGACCATCTTATTTGTCTGTAACTGAATGGTGTTTTTTACTATGATTGTTAATGTTCAAGAGAGTTGAACCCATTAACTCTCTAACTCTGAGAGAGAGTCATAGTTGAGGATTGCTTGTTTAGGAGTTTTTTATACTATAATGTAGTCTTGTAAGAATAATGTTTCATTTTTTCCCCTTTTAACCGATGTTTTCATTTCCAGTACTTCATTATGGAAATATACAATATTGTTAAAGAAAATAAAATCGTTTGTCAAAATGTTCCTATAATATTTTGAGAAATATGTGTATGGCATTTAATGATGTTTTGAACTTTCGAGACATGGTTGATGGTAATTCACAAAGAGAAGGATAGTTGTTGTTAAATTATGGATTCATTGCATTATCCATTATTACTGCCAATCATATCCACACTAATTACTAAAGCTCACAATTAGATGAAACTCATAACTCGAATCCATTTGATGTTGCTTATCTTAAAAAGAGCAAGATTGTCATTGTGCCATTTGTGGTTGGCATGTTCCATGTTGAAGGGTTATTGTTGATTTTCCATGATTTTGATTGTGCTCACAAATAATCATATCGTGTTTGTTTGATTTATTTGGGGCTAAAAATCATGTCAAGAAACAAAATTCATCGTTCTTTTTAGTCGTCAACAAATACCTAATAAGGGTTTTTGCTTGGTTGAGTTCCATATTACCATTCTAATTTGGTTATGAATAATGTTTGTTGTTTCAACTTTGCAACCTGGAACAATCGAAAAGAGGTTTATAGAATTTCATCACATTACTAGAAACTTCAGCCAATGAAATCAGTTCGTACAACAACTAGCTCCAAGTTAGAACTAAATTGACAGGTGTCTTAAGTGGACTGATTTCCGTTGGGGCCTTAATTGGCTTTCAAGAAGGTTCTAGCATCCTCAAAAGAAATTGTAAGGTAATTCAACCTCTTCCCCACAACTTAGGTAAAAAATTCAATGTTTTTTGTGTTGTAATAGTTGAGAATCAGTATCGACTCTCTACTATGATAGCTTTGTGCTTTGGAGTTAAGATTGTCCCATTTATTGAAACAATTCTGCATAAATTCATTATCTACGAGTCAGCCTCTATGAATCATGCTTGGGTCTCTCTGCATTATTGAATTTAATTTTGAAAATATCATTTGTCTATCATCTTTTTTTATAAAACAAATTTCAATTTCTTTTACCAAGAAACGGCATTTATTCTCCCATTGTAATTGATAGAGACTTGGTACCAGTTCTAATTCCTCCTCCAACAAGGCTATAAATTTTCCCATATGGGCTGAAGGTCATGTTTTTTACAGATATACTTTCCTTTGACTGCCTTGGTAAACTTGTTTAGCTTGTTTGTTGTACTGTAACATCATTATCAGGTTTGTTCATTGATAAAAGAAACTCAAGATCTTTCCCAAAGTAGTTTTTTTCTTTCTCTATTACAGGTGTTTGTAGTTTTGTACTACTTTATTTAATAGGGGCATACCTACTTATGGAGTTTGAACAGCTTTGGTTACTGAAGGTTCAAAATACTTTTTGCTTAGAACATTAGCTATCAACTTATCCTAAACAAGTAATGCGTATCAGGTTCATTGGCTCTCCATGGACTAGTTGACTGTATAGTGAGGATGACAATTTTGAAAATTTTACTATTGGTCATTCCATTACAAAAATCCTTAGGACTTGAATTTTCATTATTATTCCATTGATTAACATGGGAACTAGGTAAAGAATGTACAAGGTTCACAAATTTTTGGAATTATCTTTGTTGACCAAGTGAAATATTAACAAGTTTAGACATATCTGACTCAAAGCTTAATTTTGATTTCCTACTTAGTTGTTGTATTACTTCTTCTTCGCGTTCATCTTCTTCGACGTCACAACGTACTTTTGGAAACTATTTTAAACGCAATTGAACACATAAGTTTTCCATTCCTTCAAATAACACTTGGAGTGTTTTTTGTCTAGTCCATTTGCCTTAAGTGAAACACAGATACACATGTTTTCTCTTCCTTCAAATAACACTTGGAGTGTTTCTTGTGGTAGTCCAATTGCCTTAAGTGAAACACAGATACACATGTTTTCTCTTCCTTCAAATAACACTTGGAGTGTTTCTTGTGGTAGTCCAATTGCCTTAAAGCTAGAACACAGATGGAATATGGGGGTTTTAGCCTCTTAATTTGTTTCTTTCCTTCATAGTAGAATTCTGGGTATATAAAGCCAAATTCAAATATTATGCAACCGTATTTTAGTCAGTAAACATGTTTTTAGTTTTCTTGCATTCATTGTAACAGGTACTCGGCCCAATTGTGCACTATCCCTGTGGACTATTTTACTGTACAATGAGGATGGAAATTTTGAAAATTTAACAATTTTTCATTTCATGACAAAATTCCTTATGACTTGAATTTTTATTATTATTCCATTGATTACATGGGAACTAGGTAAAGAATGTACAAGGTTCACAAATTTTTGGGATGATCTTTGTTGACCAAATGAATTATTAACAAGTTTAGACATACCTAACTCAAAGCTTAATTTTGATTTCCTACTTAGTTACTGTTCTACTTCTTCTTCTTTAGGTTCATCTTCTTCGATGTCACAACCTACTTTTGAAAACTATTTTAAACGCAATTGGACACATAAGTTTTCCCTTCCTTCAAATAACATTTGATGTGTTTCTTGTGCTAGTCCATTTTCTCTAAGCCGGAACATAGATACACATGTTTTCTCTTCCTTCAAATAACACTTGGAGTGTTTCTTGTGGTAGTCCAATTGCCTTTAGCTAGAACACAGATGGAATATGGGGGTTTTCCCCTCTTCATTTGTCTCTTTCCTTAGTAGTATACTTCTTGGGTATATAAAGCCAAATTCAAGTATTTTGCAGTTGTATTTTAGTTGGAAAACATGTTTTTTGTTTTCTTGCATTCTTTTTAATAGTTACTCGGCCCAATTGTACATCATCCTTATGCCTCTGATATAGAGCAGTCACTAAATAATCTTGCCAAGGAAAATTAAGGCACATGATCTCCAAAATTATTTGTTTTTATTCCTTTTCCTCTTCGTTTAGAAACTTGATAGTTGTCTTCAGTGCAATAATCTGTAATAGAAGTCAATTTATGTACCATAAACAATATCAATATATCTATGGATTCATGATTGTTTGGTAACCATACCAATCTTGGAAGCTCTCTGGATTTGAAAGAGATTAGCGCTTTCCTTTGCTCAGATTTCATTTTGCAGGATTTTTGTTTGCATTCATGTTAAGCTATCATATCTGCCAATTTTTTTTGGTTGTGCTCGAATATAGGCATGCTTAATACTTTATAAAATTTTCTCTCTTGATCCCTGCATCTAAAATTTTTCGATTATGAACAGTCTATCCATGCAAGTATTCAAATCCATTTACCAATTTTTACACCATGAGCACTCCTCAACGTCGGGGACATTGCCACCTTGCGGCTCTTGTTTTAATTAACAAAATAATAACTACAAAACAAAAGGTTGCTATTAAACTAGAAAATAATAACGATCGTTTTGTGTTTCAACATACCTCACATATATCTTTGGGAAAGTATTTAGAAATCATGTAAATACTATGGTTAGTAGGACCATGTTCGCTACGTCATGCTCAGGCATGGATAACAATATGTTCGCCCACGGAACCAGGTCACAGTAGGGAAACATTGTCCATAATGATGATGAGGACACAACCGAGGGCCCTAGGCCATGGATTCCACAATACAGGTTCCCCATGGCACCCATCCCAACTTGCACATGCAAAAACACTAGCACAATATTTCGGTTTGGTATCCCTCGAAGTGCTTTCGCTTTATGTAAAGTGTCTTGTTATGCCCAAAGTTTTTCCATATCGTTGTTCTAACTCCCTTATATATCACATACAACATGTTAACTAATTAAAACTAATTAAAAACCGTAAAAAAATGCTTGGAATTCATATCTCAACGAACAACTACTCAAGCTTACTTGTTGAAAACGAAGAATATAGATCTCCTAGAGATGCCAATGGCCATGGTAAACATACCTTATCTACTACGGTTGGCTCGAGGTTCCTGATTCGAATCTGGTTGGATCGGCTAGAAGAACAGCTAAAGGCATCGCCGCCAAAGCTAGATTGGTCGTCTATAAAGTCTACTGGTCACTGGGTTGGAGGAATTCCGATCTACTTGCAACGATGGATGCATCTATTTTTGGTGGAGTCGACTTGCTATCCCTCTCACTAGGGATTCGTATAAGTATTACAGGATATCCCTTACGATTCCGATGCTATAACAATGGGAGCTCCCATAGCCATTCAAAAAGGTGTTTTTGAATCGTGTTCAGCGGGTAATGATGGGCTAACTCCTCCTGCAATTTCCAACTTCCTGCCATGGATACTTCCTGCCATGGATAATGACTGTAGGCGCTAGCACCATCGATAGAGAGTTCCCCACTCCCTGGATAATGACCGTAGGCGCTAGCACCATCGATAGAGAGTTCCCCACTTCCTGGATAATGACCGTAGGCGCTAGCACCATCGATAGAGAGTTCCCCACTCCCGTGGTGCGTGGGAACATAAAAGCTACAGGGGATACTCCCTTCATAAAGGAAGGAAAGATGCTAGGCAACAAGCAACTGCCTTTGGTATATTGGAAAACCACGTCGACTAACGAGACTGCAAATCTCTGAGTGGACGGAAGCCTTGATCCCAATATGGTTGCTGGCAAAGTTGTGCTTTGTGATGTTAACGGCCGCAACCTGTGTCGATTCCAAGTTGGAACATTAAAGCTTACATCAATAGCACCAGAAATCCTACAGCAACCATTGAGCGTTCAAGCCCTTCACAGCCCTTCCCAGACGTGTAAAGTTAAAATTACCCTTAAAAAAAATTTAAAATTTGAATTTTACCTTTCCAATCAAGAGGAGGTTCCAATCAAGAGGAGGGGCATAATTGATATCAACATTTCAAAACTAGGGCAACATTTGAAATTTCCCATCCATATAAATTTGTCAATATGTTGAAATTCTTATGCTATAAAGTTTAACTCATCATTCAAAATATTGGAAATATGATAAATTATAATCACTCACTCACTCATGTCATGCACTCACTGCTTAGTTGTGCAAGATGGCCAGAAATCATTGATGACTACGAGGCACTAGCCATGGAGATGTGACTCTCACTACCAAGTCACTTGGGGCTGCAATCTAAAGTGTGACAATGTGTCAACAACTAAGACTATAACAAAAAACGAACAACTACTAGTCTACTATTAGGCCACAAACTAGAACAAAACTTTGTGCCTACTATCTATGTGAACCTCGATACCAATGTCCACTCTTTTTTAGTCAAAATAAAATTAAAAAGGCCGGTTTGATAAGTCCTCCTCTACAATAATTCATTTCTTGTATGAATATCATGGACTCACAAGAACTATAAGCAAATACAAATAATGGCATGTAGCTAATATCACAAATTGAGTAGAGGTCGATTTATGCATTGCTATAGAGAGGTGTCATTGGGCACATGATATGGAGAAATAATGGTTATTAATGAAATGAAAAAAACAATTGTTGGCTCAAGAATAATCTTCAATTTGATGGGTGGCATGATCATGATGTAATCTCCATCCATCATTCCAAACATTTGTCCTCAGCACCACCAAAATACATGTAAAAATTACTTGTTTTTACATCCTCTTCTCTTTAAATCCTCATCTCATAGTCATAACTAAGGATTATTATGCATGCAATCCTCACCTTATAGACAACTATAAGTAAGTCTTCTATTAAATTTACCGTATAAGTCTTTAATTAACACTATCAACTAAGATAACGCGTTGGATTGTTGTGATCTTCTTATCACTCCTTACCGATGTGATTCAAGGCATTCTTTGAAGGCGAAGTCCATAATTTTAGGTCTTCTTCCTCATTATCATGCCTTTTGGTAAGACAATAAAGAGAGTAGTGGTGTGCATTAGTATGGAAAGTGGTTTTGACATAGAGGTTATACACATTAATTGTTTTAATTAAATAACTTAAATTCCTACCCATGAGTGTTGATTCAGTGAATCGTGGACTGGTATGAAACACAACAAATTTTAGAGCCTCGAGCCCTGTTGGCCGAGAAATGTAACTTATGGGGTATTATGGCCAACTACTGAAAAACATCCCACACACTCGACTTACCGCAATCTTGTATGTGCTAGGTATAACTTTTTTTCACAGGTTAAAGGCCTTGCTACCTATGAAATATGCTCTCAATGTAGAGAGTCTCTTGGGATATATATGGTAAGCTCTATTTAATCAAATCTTCACTCAAATCAACTAACGATCTAATTAAAATAACTAACTAATGCTCATAAATATCTTTAACTAAAATAACAAATAATAGTAGCTCCTAATCTCTATCTATAATGACCTAAGATGCAATATGACTATCCCAAAAATGGGAGCTGGAATTAATAATCAGATAACAAGTTTTATTTGAAAATTTGATCAATAATCCTACAATATTAGGAAAGCCTATTATCCGCAGATACAGATCTAAATCAACTTACAATAAAATAATATTTTATCATAAATCAATTTGAAAATGAAACAAAACTCATAATCAGAATAAATTTAACATAGTATTGAAGCATGAAAGAAATTACACCCAAGTACTAATGCTGAAATGAATAAGTTCACCTTACACAGTCAGTACTTTGTATGAAATCATATCATTATCAACTGAAAAAAAGGAACATGAAGAAATTCATTTACTTTTTTATATGACAATTAGTTATTCATACTTCAACACTAAGTACTTTGTTCAGAATCCATTAACAAGAGTTTTCACATATAATATAAAGATATATACATATGAAAAGAAAATTCAACACAGGAAAACAATATTAAGATAGCATGATAATAACTGATAGACTTAGCTAATGTCTTCAGTATGTCTGTAAAACATAGGAATCCTCAGAAAAAGTTCTAGAGGAACACAAATAAAACAAAATAATATTAAGTTGCTGTATTATATTCGTTTATCACAAGTTTCAGGATTCCAACCCTTTGCTTCCCTTCCGAAGTTGCTTATAAAGGAAAAATAAAATACTACAATCGACTAACTAGAAATCCTATTTCTTAGGAAAGATTCTAATCATATCCAAATAAGGTGTAACGATGACCAGCTTCATAGGCACGTTGTTACAAAATCATCTGGAAAGAAAGATATGCCTAGAGTTTTAACTTACTGGAAAAGTTCCAGCGTTAAACTCTCCCAATCATAGTAACATGATATTGGGTAATCCATGCTAACAGAAGCTTAGAAATAGGAACGAAGTAATTACTGAGCATCAAATCAGTTGTAAGTCCCGAACATTCTTCATTGAGTAGCCACGTACGATCAAAAGACACGAAGGTAGACCAGCATCTAGTTTCATCCCAACGGTTTCTTTAACACCTGTACATATTAACAAAACGTTGTTTTAGCAAAATTTAATGATGATAAATTAAGCATAAGCAAGATATCTGCAGAATTTTAATTCTATAGATATCTCAATTTAATCATTTAGACCATGAATAGAACCAAAATTGATGAACCCAAAACATCACTAACCTGTAAGAATCTATCAAAAACCCTTTGTAGGCATAATGTAAGATACAAAAAACAAAATTTAGAAGTCACCAAAAAACAAAGTATCAGGTTTTTAAGGCCGAGTCAACTGAGAATCGGATGGGTGCACTTCTCCTATCTTCGTTTAATTTAGCCTTGAACCTAACATCCATGGTCCTGTTAATTCTATTCTGTCTTTTCAGTCTTTGATTCTTTAACAAAAGCCTTTTCATCATTTCTTTGCATTTTAACTTTTTCCCTCTTAACACATCCCATTTCTCAACCCAGGTGATCAATTCAGCTTTTAAAGCTTTAATTTCTTCCAGGGCGATTGTTTGAATAACTTGTGCTTCTTTTAAATCTATTTGCAGGGAAGAAATCAATTGAGCATGAGGATTTGGATCAGTTTGGTCTTTTGACTCTCTTTTCAAGTTTACTTGGGCTTCTTCAGTTAAATGAGGCTTTCTGTCAATTTCTTGGCTACCCTCATGATTTACTTGTTGACTGTCAACCACCTTGTCTGCAGAGATAGAGACGTATTTAAGATCTAACATAGATGGGCCTATGGGATTTGGATTCGGTTGAACGTCTGAAGAATCACTCAACTCAACAACTGAGACATCCCCAACACTCAAATTCCTCCTGGCAAGCAGAGCGGCTGTCATGCTGCATGTGGTTCTTCGTATAGTCGGTTTGCTCATAGCACTGCTAGTCTGATTTTCAGCCTTTTTTTGTTTCGTATTAACCTGTGTATGAGAAGAACTCTTGTCTTGACAGGTTAAAGGAGTTGAGGGTTTCCTTCCTCAACCTTTAAAATTATTCGCAGGAGCTTCAACACTAGTTTCTACCTTAATTTTCACATCGTCCAGACTTAGGGTTTGATCAGGCTGAAACCCTTCATCCCCCAAATGATCTTGAGAACCAGAGTCCTCAACTTCAAGCTCAGCCTCTTCATTGTTTACCCTCCTACATCGAACCCTAGGCCTCTGTTTGGGCCATTCCTCATTAACCCCAAACCCATTTCTCACAAGGAAATAATCCCAGGTCTGGCCTAGTTCTTCCAATCGACTTGACACAAGAATTTTAATTAATCCATGGTGGAATAAACTTCTATTTTTGTCTCCAACATTAGACTGGTAAGTGGACGCCATTTTATGCAAACTGTTCAAAAAGAAAAAGGGCATGTTGACAGGGTAACCCTTAAATATCAACAACAATCGAAGGTGATAAAATTGCGTCTGAGATAGCCTACCCTCACAAGTTACATACCTGATGACTAGCTCCAGAAGAGCCCTCCACTTCTTCATTAATAACCAGGATGGGAACCCGGATTTGAACTTAGTTTGCCGATGAGAAGGGGTAAGAAACCCTTTCCACTGGTCATTCTTAATATGTTTTCCTTTATACCACTTCTCACCAGTCTGTAGCAAGCAAATAGCTTGAGAAATGAACTTCTCAGACAGCTTAATCTCAACGTCTCCCACCTGTGCACGAACCCCATCAAAAGACTCTACGAATGCCTTAGAAACTGCCATATTAAAACCAGAAAATTTTCGAAGGAACTCCAACCATCCATACCTCGACGCAATCTCACGACACTCGGGAGCAGCATATAGGTATTCATCACCAATAAGTTCGAATCTAGACACTGGAGCCATGGCAGTGGATACACAAACCTCTAGGGTTGTTGAAACACAGATTACAAGATGCAATCGTTTCATCAACAGTATAGGCATTACCAACAATACTCCGAAATACCCTATTTTATTAAAACCCTGAAAACCTTCCTGTAAGTCCATGATATCGTGAATTGGCAGAGACAAGAGGTTTCGAAGACAACTTACCAAAGCATAATGAGCCGTAGGATAGTCACATAGGTGAGTTATGGCAAGTGATGTTTGCATGATTCCGGATTGACAGATATCAACCGTCGAATGACATGACTACCAAAACCTTAACTCCACCATTACTCTATCATTCATTGTGATTGCATAATGTGGTAGTAATGGAGGTTGATTCATCATTTTTTAACACATGACTCAATACTTTCCAAAACCTTAATTCTTCATTTAATGAATTCAATCACAAAAATATAATCACCTTAGCATAAAATTAATATCTTAGGGTAAAGGTCAAAATTGATTAGAGAATAATTTAATAATGTGACCAAACCAATGTCAAAAACTTAGAAAGTGACTTTATACCTTCATTAAAAACTCTAATATCAACCTATTTCAAAAATATGAATTTGAAATAAGTGATGAGCATATAGTATAGTAGGGTTCATAAAGATTCACATTAAATTCACCTTAAAACTTTTGACAACTAAGACAAGATAAATGATTTAGAAGTGATGAAGCTTTACCAAATTTTCCACATGAATTAGAAATTACAGTTATCACATCATGCAGTACATAGTTTCAATTGATTTAACAAAATACATTAATTTGATTTTAATCAAACATGAGTGATGAGTGGAAAAATAGGAGCTACTAATCTTCTGTAATTATAATCCTTCTGATGATTAACAGAAATGAAGAATTAAAATCATAAGAGTTGAATTTTTGCTGCTACTAATGTTCAACCAGTCGGAATGGATTAGTCAAGTAAGTTTTTGTCAGGAGTGCCTTAAGAATCAAAGATTCTTAGGGCACTCCTAAGATATCAATGATGAGTTTTCTTATCAAGACAAAAGAATCAATATTGCTTGAACATTATCATACTTCAAATTATTTGTGTTAAAAAAAATGCTCTGAAGGGTGTTGCTTGCCAACAAGCCCGTAATTACTCGCACCTAGAACTTCTCAAATCTAGCCATTAATAAACTTCTTTTGGTATTTTGGTTCAATCTAAAAGATACACTGCTGAGACTGAGACATGTAGTGAGTTTTAGTTGACTTGGGCTTGATTCCATCTCCTTTTCATTCGATACATGTATGCTTTCATGACAAGTATTGAACAAAAAAATTCGATGCCTCTACCTTATTATGCCAACTTTGCTAACTTGCTTGGTATGTAAGAAATTTTTTTAATGTTTTTTATACCCAATGACTTAAAAACCTCTTAAAAAATATTTCGACATAAATATACCAAATGTTGGTTATCACGAGCTAACACTTATATACAAGTGCTGGCCGTTACCACGAATAAACACACATGCATTTCGAAGAATCAATAATTGTTGACTCGATCATGTTTAGTATATCAAAGTTAATTATTAGCTATTTATCCATATACCATGCCACCATTGGATCGTTGAATAAGAGACTTAGCGTTATAAGCCTTAGCTAAGAATTAACTTTGGATATTCCATGCCACCATTGGATGGTCGAATAAGAGACTTAGCGTTGGAATTATAAGCCTTGGCTTAGTACTTTGTAATTTGATTTGATTGCATGGTTTTCAGTGTTTCCATAGTTATGACCTATGTCTAATGGTAAGACGAATTGACCAAGTATTACTATGTGGCAAACGTACCTATAAGTATTACATATAAAACCACATAAAAGCTTATAACTTTTACATTGAATTATTAGACCAAAGTGTATTGATAAAACTAATGTTAGGTTTCAATTAGCATTAGTTAAAAACATTTAATGTTAAATGTATGAAGAATAGGTTATCAAATTGCAACATGCAACATCTAAATGGAGTGCACGTGGGCACGTGAGCCTTCTATGCTTGCAACATTTGCATGGATTGCATGTTTTGAGACCAGGTGGAGAGAAACCACGGCAATGATTGTTGAACTAAAACAATTTTGGATTTGTAATGAAACTATGGGAGTGGACATCCTCTGCAAGTAATTTTGGATCTATGACTTCAGCATCGGTTGCCATCCACTTTGGATTTAACATGGCGATCCAAGTAGTTAGCCGTTTATGAGAAGGTAGGTAGATACACTCAAATTCCAATTCTAATAAATCTGCATAACAAGCTTGTCTTCGTCGTCGTCTTCTTCTTTGTTTGATTGTACTATATATTTGTTTGCTGCATTTTCTCAGGCATTGAGCCCTAGAACTTATTAAAGATAACGATTTCGATGGCTTGAATTGATCATTTTCTCTCTTGTTCTTATATGTTGGGCAGGATTTGGAGGCAAAAGCATAATAACCAGATTGAAAATGGCAGATTCGAAGGACACTCATCCAGTAAAAGAAGAACAAGTACGGTCCCAGAAGCATACGAATCCTGAAGAAAAAATGTTGAAAGCTTGAAGGGTAGTACTGCAGAAGAATTTGAAGAACAACAGCCCCAGAAGCATATGAAACCTGGAGAAAAAGTTGAAAGTAGAAGCGTATGAAACCTGGAGAAAAAGTTGAAAGCCAGAACAATAGTGCAGCAGAAGTAACAGAAGAACAAAAGCCCCTGTCCTGGGATAAGGCCATAGCGGACAGGGAGTTATAGGGAGGATGTAAAACAAAGTGAAAGGATCCTCAAAGCTCGCCAAGAAAGAAAAGAAACCTGACGCCCCCAAGTCGAAGAACCCTAAAGCACCTATGGCTAAGTCTCCAGCAAAGGCTCCTTCTAAGCCCTCAAATGACCATAATCAATACTTAAATCTTTTCAGAATATATAGTAAAATCAATGAAATTTAAAGAAAAGCTATGAGTTTTTTCTAATATGCTACAGGTTTTATATGACTATAATTATGCATTTTATCAAAATAGCCATACAGTGTGCAAAAAGAACTATGCAAAAAGAACTATATAGTACCTAGCTGTATCCATCCAGCTTTGAAAAAGAATTGACCTACTGCCAGCTTTCTCTTAAAAGCCTAAAAATACAATACCATATCTGTAAAATCTATATGAAAAGGACAATTCAATGTAGAAAGAAAACTTTGATTTTAAGCCTACGTCGAAAAGCCTTTCAATAAATAACTGAAATAGCTAGGCATTATGAATATATGTATACAAATTAAAAAACCATACATGCAATCACGTTCTTGAATTTTCCATATAGCTTTCTATACAGACTTTATGCTGTACCTGAAACTGCATTTTCTTGTTCACATCTAAAACTTCTCATCAGCAAAACAAGAACCACCGTGTTTTAGGAACAAAACTTGCAATGATTAATCCTTTGGATCACTGTAAAACAAGAACACTTAACAAACAACGAATGTTAGGAACGTGAGCGACATTCTTCGAATAACAGCAACAACATTTGTGAAGCCTTCTGGGATCTTTGGGTGTGGTGACAAGTAGCAGTTAGTTAAACGCAACACTATTAAGGAACACTATATAACACTATTAAGGAACACTATATTCTTATTAGGTTGGCCATATACTTCACTAGGCGGTAGGTCATTTTGATAAATAAATTCCAATGAGCAGGCGGGGGTAATTGCAGATGCCTGACAAGTCTGAACAAGCATTTCATTTACCTGCTGGAAACCAAAACTCAAATGCAAAGATATATAACCACAATGTACCACCTATGAGGCGGCAACGCATGCTGCAACGTGCCAGTAAGGGAAAATATTTTATATCTGGTAGCTTCAGAAATACACACGTTCCCCTAGGTTTGCCATGGTTGCCTAATTAGCCAAATGACTCGCTGTTATTTCCAATATTTCCGTCAATATAACATTCGCACTCTTAAAGACTTTGTCTCGGTCTTCTTTTTAACCAATCTCATACTGGCAGCTAAATTCGTGCATTCATTCAGAGCGTCTCTTCTGGCCAGAATGTATTCCAGATTCAATGAACATTTATCTGGCTTGCACAAAGATTTTATAGACAAGCCAAGAAATGGAACTCCAGCGTGATTCAACGAACAAAACATTATCCGGAACTTATCCCGAACAAAACATTGATGGAAATAGATTATCAAAAACAAAGAACATCTTCTAGCAGACGCTATCTTGCTGAACAATGCAACTTTCCGAGGGCTTCATGCACATAATTTACTTAAATAGGACGTAGAGGAGGAGAGGCCAAATGATTAAGAATAAGAAAATAAAATCAATAGCATTCATAGAGTGTTATATTCACCCAGAGATGGAAGCATGGATATGTCTGGAATGCATTGGTAGCAATGGTGGCGATTTTTCTTGCCATTATGAATTAGAATGCCTGAGCTCTGCCTACCAGAGGGGAGTGGAAATTGTTGTCAAGAGTGAATATTTTACAGTCAGCTACCTTGACACAAATGGGATATGCCCTGGCTTTCAATTCGATGGACCCAAGATACCAAAGCTAACTCCTTGATACCTCAACCACACAAATTTAGCTCGCGTAGAGGAGAGAACATTAGCAAAATCAATGAATAGATGTCGATTTGAGGAAAGAAACCAAGAGCAACACAGTCGTAGGGATATGAGAGAGGAGCTTTGATATACGAAGGTCATGGAGGAGAGAGGGATCCTCATGCAGGTCACGGATGCGATTTCATCCTTCTACTCAGGTTCCACGAGGTGTTGTGAGGAAAGCAGAGAGGGGGAATGGCTAAGGCGAGGCGACGGTACGGTCTGAGGTTGCAAATGATCTACAAAGGTTCTAGCCGATTCTAAAACCAGGGGTTTCACTTCAAGAAACATGCGACTGGAGGAAAAAAGAATGCATAGAGGAAGAAAAGAAAGTATGAGTTGGGAAGACAACCTTCAATGACAAAATTGTCGAGTAATAAGATAGTGAGAAGGGTGTGTGTGAGAGGAGGTAATTTAAAATGGAGGTGAAACGCTGAGGTTACGGAGTGGAAATGGAGATGCAGGTAGAGAGCAGATACCAGGAACGAATACCAGAGCACAGACATAGTTAGAGTTTGTAGGTTTGTAGTTCTGGCAGATTTGGTTCATGCAGTTAATAACGTGTCTACGTTTAAGGACATGCGTCAAACAATTTTATCCATTACATAATTATTTATTTAAGATGCAAAGATGGTTTGGAGATTGTATTGACTAAGACTTTCATTCGTAACCTTTCCCCCTAAGGTTCTTCCATCCAATATTGGTCCCACAACCTCATCTCTGGACACGTCAACACCCTTCCATCAACCAAGGGCCCTTCCAATTTAACCTATTCGATGTTAACTATAGACTTTAGAAAAACATGGCACTTATGTACTCAAGTTGCTTTGGCGATTTTGGTCTTAGTCAATCTTCACTAAGAATCAGTCAATCTTCACTAAGAATCATCTAAGGCATATGGTTTGGACTAGTAAATAGAGCAGACAAAGTTCAACCGCTCAACTGTTAAAAATTGGATGAGCATTTTCAAAGACAGTGAGCAACCTGCACATGACTTTCAGGAGGGAATACAGTAGTTACAGCAGCAAACAGATCTAGCCATTGATCTATCACAGAGGTAATAGTTCCAAGAATAAATTGATAGGGACAGTTTAGGCTACTGCAACATGAACCAAAGCACTCCATCTTAAATCAAAGAGCTTAATGACATATGGCAGGGACTTGTTGCATTAGCAGCTCTCCTTGTTTTGAATATAGGTATATCACCTTGTAAGTTATAACATGTTTTTGGTCAGAGTGCATTATACCCTCAGCATAAAAACAACTTATATATTTTGCCTTGTGTTAGAATACACATATTACAGTTGTAGTAAATATGTCAAGTAGCTATTATTATCCCTTCGTGTGCAATCGATAAGCCGTTGACTAGTATTAGTTTCAGGTTGACCAACTAAAATTTAAACTTTTTGTAAAGTGGAACATTGCAAACTAATTTATGTATTTGTTTTAATAAATTAAAAATTATTTATGTGCAATTTGATTGGAGTACAAGAGCGAAGGTCTTATTTGGAAATGCTTGCAGTCTTTAACTTTCTTGGCATCACTTAATGCATGGAAATGATTCCACTGAGTGCATGCTTTAAGTCTATGGCATCACTTAATACAATGTCATTCATGTAATGTGATATATGGAAGATTTGACAACTAAGTCTTATCCAACTAATAGATATTAATGTTGTGATTAGTGTATCGAAATGACAATATCATTTCTTTTTCACCTGTTTATTATTATTATTATTATTTATTATATAGTTTTATATATAATTATTAGTTATTATAGAGTTTTTAAACAGTGAATATAAGATTTATAGGCTTTATTGCTATTTTTTCTCACAAACATGCTTTTTAAATTAGATCATAAAAAACTTATACATTCTCATGGCTAGTTCTCACAAATATAACTTTGCTTAACAATTTTCACCATTTTTATGTCCCCGAACGGGGACATTTATAAATGGTTCAAACATATTAGTTTGTTCGTACCAAACATTGATTTTTTTAAAAACTAATGTTTAACTTTGTAAAACTTTAAAAATGATTAAATTTCCTAGTTTTCAAAATATGTGATTGGCCGTTTGGTAGGTGACGTAGGGTTGAAGAACCAAGTGTCAAGCAACAAGTCATTGCATTAATGGAGTGTCTTGTTTAGATCCCTTCACAATTTGATCGGCGCTTTTAAACCATTAAATGTGACCGCAAATTATTTTGCCAAATTTCGTTGAAAGGCTAATTCTTCAATTTTAGAATGTTAATTCTCATCTGCCCAACCATGAAAGTTGGTTTCTAGATTTTGCTAATACCTCTTTGCTCAAGCAGTAGGAGGGTTTAAATCTCTTGGTGTTTAATTTGCTATTTCAGCTAAGCCCGCTTCACTCTATTATGTGTTCATGAACTCTTCGCTCTCGCTTCCCGGTTTCTAGTCATCAGTCTTAGCTGCTACAGTGATCTCTTTACACATTGGTAAGAGCTTTGAGGCGACTTTTTGAATAATTCATGTCGTTGTATTTGTTTATAGACGAATTGTAAATTCATTAAAGAACTCTGGTGTTCAAGGACTGGATTTCAAATTATATGTGGGATTTTTGTTGAAAATTGGTGTTTTCTATTGTACATTGAGTTTTTTTGAATTATGTTTGATATGGGTTTGGATATGTCAGCTTCTTGGAGCTTTATCTATGTTGGGTTTGAATATTTTAGCTTGTTGGAGATTTATCTGAGCTGGGTTTGAAATATTTAGCGTAATGGATGTTTATTTGAGGTGAGTTTGGATTATTTCTCGTCTTGGAGTTTTATTTTAGTGGAGTTACAGCAGCTACATTTGATGCATAGATGTTTTTGAGGTTTTCTTTTTGTTATATCTAGGAATGCTCAGTCTTTGGTGTGAATGTAGTTTGGTTTTGTTTATGGATTTTATTATTATTATTTATGGATGTAGTTTCTGCAATGTTTTGATGTGTTTTGGTTTGGGTATAGTTCTTGGGTTTCATTCTTGCTGGTTTTTATTTTGTTGATGCTTGAATGCTATCTTGATATTCATAATCAATGGTTCAATAAATATGCGGTGTTGTTAAAGAAATTGGTTTGCTTATGCATTTGTTGTTTCCTGTATGCTTTCTTGATATTTATAATCAATGGATGAATAAATATGTGATGGTGTATAAGTAACTATTTTTCTTTTTCATTTTCCCGATTCCTGAATATTTTCTTGAAATTTAGATTCAATGGCTGAATAAATGTGTGGGTTTGTAACACTAATTGTTTATTTGTTCTGTTTTTTTTGGCTCGGGACTGTTGAGACGTTTTGAAGGAGCACTGCTCTCTCTGACTTGAGGTTAGTTTTCCTCCAGGATTTTCAGACCATCTTATTTGTCTGTAACTGAATGATGTTTTTTACTATGATTGTTAATGTTCAAGAGAGTCGAACCCATTAACTCTCTAACTCTGAAAGAGAGTCATAGTTGAGGATTGCTTGTTTAGGAGTTTTTTATACTATAATGTAGTCTTGTAAGAATAATGTTTCATTTTTTTCCCTTTTAACCGATGTTTTCATTTCCAGTACTTCATTATGGAAATATACAATATTGTTAAAGAAAATAAAATCATTTGTCAAAATGTTCCTATAAGATTTTGAGATAAATGTGTATGGCATTTAATGATGTTTTGAACTTTTGAGACAGGTTGATGGTAATTCACAAAGAGAAGGATAGTTGTTGTTAAATTATGGATTCATTGCATTATCCATTATTACTGCCAATCATATCCACACTAATTACTAAAACTCACAATCAGATGAAACTCATAACTCGAATCCATTTGATGTTGCTTATCTTAAAAAGAGCAATATTGTCATTGTGCCATTTGTGGTTGGCATGTTCCATGTTGAAGGGTTATTGTTGATTTTCCATGATTTTGATTGTTCTCACAAATAATCATATCGTGTTTGTTTGATTTATTTGGGGCTAAAAATCATGTCAAGAAACAAAATTCATTGTTCTTTTTAGTCGTCAACAAATACCTAATAAGGGTTTTTGCTTGGTTGAGTTCCATATTACCATTCTAATTTGGTTCTGAATAATGTTTGTTGTTTCAACTCTGCAACCTGGCACAATTGAAAAGAGGTTTATAAAATTTCATCATATTACTAAAAACTTCAGCCAATGAAATCAGTTCGTACAACAACTAGCTCCAAGTTAGAACTAAATTGACAGGTGTCTTAAGTGGACTGATTTCTGCTGGGGCCTTAATTCGCTTTCAAGAAGGTTCTAGCATCCTCAAAAGAAATTGTAAGGTAATTCAACCTCTTCCTCACAACTTAGGTAAAAAATTCAATGTTTTTTGTGTTGTAATAGTTGAGAATCAGTATCGACTCTCTACTATGATAGCTTTGTGCTTTGGAGTTAAGATTGTCCCATTTATTGAAACAATTCTGCATAAATTCATTATCTACAAGTCAGCCTCTATGAATCATGCTTGGGTCTCTCTGCATTATTGAATTTAATTTTGAAAATATCATTTGTCTATCATCTTTTTTTATAAAACAAATTTCAATTTATTTTACCAAGAAATGGCATTTATTCTCCCATTGTAATTGACAGAGACTTGGTACCAGTTCTAATTCCTCCTCCAACAAGGCTATAAATTTTCCCATATGGGCTGAAGGTCATGTTTTTTACAAATATACTTTCCTTTGACTACCTTGGTAAACTTGTTTAGCTTGTTTGTTGTACTGTAACATCATTATCAGGTTTGTTCATTGATAAAAGAAACTCAAGATCTTTCCCAAAGTAGTTTTCTTCTTTCTCTATTATAGGTGTTTGTATTTTTGTACTACTTTATTTAATAGGGGCATACCTACTTATGGAGTTTGAACAACTTTGGTTACTGAAGGTTCAAAATACTTTTTGCCTAGAACATTAGCTATCAACTTATCCTAAACAAGTAACGCGTATCAGGTTCATTGGCACTCCATGGACTAGTTGACTGTACAGGGAGGATGACAATTTTGAAAATTTTACAATTGGTCATTCCATGACAAAAATCCTTACAGTGAGGATGACAATTTTGAAAATTTTACAATTGGTCATTCCATGACAAAAATCCTTAGGACTTGAATTTTCATTATTATTCCATTGATTAACATGGGAACTAGGTAAAGAATGTACAAGGTTCACAATTTTTTGGAATGATCTTTGTTGACCAAGTGAAATATTAACAAGTTTAGACATATCTGACTCAAAGCTTAATTTTGATTTCCTACTTAGTTGTTGTATTTCTTCTTCTTTGCTTTCATCTTCTTCGATGTCACAACGTACTTTTGGCAACTATTTTAAACACAATTGAACACATAAGTTTTCCATTCCTTCAAATAACACTTGGAGTGTTTTTTGTCTAGTCCATTTGCCTTAAGTGAAACACAAATACACATGTTTTCTCTTCCTTCAAACAACACTTGGAGTGTTTCTTGTGGTACTTAAAGCTAGAACACAGATGGAATATGGGGGTTTTAGCCTCTTTATTTGTTTATTTCCTTCATAGTAGAATTCTGGGTATATAAATCCAAATTCAAATATTATGCAGCTGTATTTTAGTCAGCAAACATGTTTTCAGATTTCTTGCATTCATTGTAACAGGTACTCAACCCAATTGTGCACTATCCCTGTGGACTATTTTACTGTACAATGAGGATGGGAATTTTGAAAATTTAACAATTTGTCATTCCATGACAAAATTCCTTATGACTTGAATTTTTATTATTATTCCATTGATTACATGGGAACTAGGTAAAGAATGTACAAGGTTCATGAATTTTTGGAATGATCTTTGTTGACCAAATGAATTATTAACAAGTTTAGACATACCTAACTCAAAGCTTAATTTTGATTTCCTACTTAGTTACTATTCTACTTCTTCTTCTTTAGGTTCATCTTCTTCAACGTCACAACCTACTTTAGACAACTATTTTAAACTCAATTGGACACATAAGTTTTCCCTTCCTTCAAATAACATTTGATGTGTTTCTTGTGCTAGTCCATTTTCCTTAAGTCGGAACACAGATACACATGTTTTCTCTTCCTTCAAATAACACTTGGAGTGTTTCTTGTGGTAGTCCAATTGCCTTTAGCTAGAACACAGATGGAATATGGGGGTTTTCCCCTCTTCATTTGTCTCTTTCCTTAGTAGTATAATTCTTGGGTATATAAAGCCAAAGTCAAGTATTTTGCAGTTGTATTTTAGTTGGAAAACATGTTTTTTGTTTTCTTGCATTCTTTTTAACAGTTACTCAGCCCAATTGTACATCATCCTTATGCCTCTGATATAGAGCAGTCATAGAATAATCTTGCCAAGGAAAATTAAGGCACTAGATCTCCAAAATTATTTGTTTTTATTCCTTTTCCTCTTTGTTTAGAAACTTGATAGTTGTCTTCAGTGCAATACTCTGTAATAGAAGTCAATTTATGTACCATAAACAGTATCAATATATCTATGGATTCATGATTGTTTGGTAACCATACCAATCTTGGAAGCTCTCTGGATTTGAAAGAGATTAGCACTTTCCTTTGCTCAGATTTCATTTTGCAGGATCTTCGTTTGCATTCATGTTAAGCTATCATATCTGCCAATTTTTTTTGGTTGTGCTCGAATATAGGCATGCTTAATACTTTATAAAATTTTCTCTCTTGATCCCCGCATCTGAAATTTTACGATTATGAACACTCTATCCATGCAAGTATTCAAATCCATTTACCAATTTTTACACCATTAGCACTCCTCAACGTCGGGGACATTGCCACCTCGTGGCTCTTGTTTTAATTAACAAAATAATAACTACAAAACAAAAGGTTGCTATTAAACTAGAAAAGAATAACGATCATTTTGTGTTTCAGCATACCTCACATATATCTTTGGGAAAGTATTTAAAAATAATCATGTAAATACTATGGTTAGTAGGACCATAGTAGGACCATGTTCGCTACATCATGCTCAGGCATGGATAACGATATGTTCGACCATGGAACCAGGTCACAGTAGGGAAACATTGTCCATAATGATGACAAGGACACAACCAAGGGCCCTAGGCCATGGATTCCACGATACAGGTTCCCCATGGCACCCATCCCAACTTGCACAATATTTCAGTTTGGTATCTCTTGAAGTGCTTTCGCTTTATGTAAAGTGTCTTGTTATGCCCAAAGTTTTTCAATATCGTTGTTCTCACTCCCTTATATATCACATACAACATGTTAACTAATTAAAAACCGTAAAAAAATGCTAGGAATTCATATCTCAATGAACAACTACTCAAGCTTACTTGTTGTATACGCGCTCAAGCTTACTTGTTGTATATGCGGTTGTTGATGTTCTTAGCATTAATCTTCATATTTCCTTTAAAAAACACGATCTTATCCTTCGGAGACTGTTATCTCTAGGGTTGTTCCTCCTGCTTATTTTTAAATTTTTTGATTTTGATTGGTTTTTATGGTTTTTAAATTTTACTTTGTTTCATATTTTATGTTTATACCTCGTCTAATTGGAGGAAGCGCTGACCTTGCAAGCTCAAACAAAGTCTACTTAAAAGAATTCAAAGATTTCAAAGGCAGGATGTATACCACTTTCTTCTTCAGTATCCCACTTAGGAAGTGTGGGTAAGAGGTTAAGCAGAGGCCAGCAGTTTGATTCTTCGTGTATTTGGCATCAACAGAGGGTACGAGCACAGTATACTCCAGGAAGCAGACTGAAGGATTCGAGCACAGTCACTGAAGGAATGGGCTTCAGGACGAACGATCTTCTGGTTGAAAAAGCCGAGGCTGCTCTGAGAGATGGAGTTCAAGCACCTGCTGAAGAGACTATTTCCTCTTTAGTCGATAGCCAACAAGGTATGCAGGAAACACATGAAGAGGAGGAGCATAGTTTACCCAATAGAGAAATAGTTGCTGGGGATGATATGGCAGGATGAAGTCGACCCACCAAACTTTCACACAATATAATTTTTGTAGCAGCAGAAGCTGCTCCATATTCAAAGACAGTAGGTCTTGGAGATGTTTGTGGTTCTCTACCTATTGCCCTTGCTTCTCGAGGCCATCGTGTGATGGTAATATCTCCAAGATACATGAATGGTGTGACAGATGAGAGGTACAAAGGGGCTTTTGATGTTCAGTGTCGTATTAAAATCATTTGCTTTGGCGGGGAACATCAAGTTGCATTTTTTTTTTAATGAGTACAGGGCTGGCGTTGATTGGGTATTTGTTGACCATGCTTCTTATCACCGGCCTGGCAATCCATATGGTGATAATTTTGGTGCCTTTGGTGATAATCAGTTCCGCTTCACTCTTCTGTGCCATGCTGCTTGTGAGGCTCCTTTAGTACTCCCCTTGGGAGGATTTACATATGGAGAAAAGTGTATATTTATAGCAAATGACTGGCATGCAAGTCTCGTTCCAGTTCTAATAGCAGCTCAGTATCGTCCACATGGAGTTTATCGTGATGCTCGTTTTATTCTTTCTATACATAACCTTGCACATCAGGGCGTTGAACCTGGAACAACCTGTGGGAATCTGGGATTACCTCCTGATTGGTATGGTTCACTGGAATAGGGTCTTCCCCACATGGGCAAGAAAGCATGCTCTTGACAGAGGTGAAGTAATTAATCATTTGAAAGGTGCAATTGTTACATCAGATCGAATTCTGACTGTTAGTCAGGGATATGTTTGGGAAATAACAACCAAGGAGGGTGGATGGGGTCTTGATGAGCTTCTGCAAAGCAGAGAATCTGTGATTAATGGCATTACGAATGGAATTGATGTTGATGACTGGAATCCAGCTTCAGACAAATATACCCCATTCCACTATTCTGCAGTGGACCTTTCTGGAAAGGCTAAATGCAAGGCAGCTCTACAATTGGAACTTGGACTTACTGTTCGACCAGATGTACCACTGATTGGTTTCATTGGAGGATTGGACTACCAAAAAGGACTTGATCTTATTCAGTCAGCACTTCCAGAACTTATGCAAGAAGATATCCAGCTTGTTATGCTTGGCTCTGGAGATCCAACCATAGAGTCCTGGATGAAAATGTCAGAGTCTACTTATAAAGATAGGTTCAGAGGCTGGGTTGGATTCAGTGTACCTGTTTCACAGAAAATAACTGCAGGATGTGACATATTATTAATGCCATCCAGATTTGAACCCTGTGGCCTCAACCAGTTGTATGCAATGAGATATGGGACAGTTCCAGTTGTTCATTGCACTGGGGGTCTTCGTGATACTGTGGAGTTTGATGGTGACGTCGAGGAAGTTTTCTGTAGGAGCTTCCAAGTGTCAGTGCAAAATATTTTTGGGGAATTCATAAACATTGAACTGAAGGAGAATGGAAGTGATATTTCTGTTACCAGGGAAAACTGCAACGAATATGTTGACCTGTGTATGAAGTATTATCTTGAGACTTCGATAGAATCATCATTTGATGCCTTTAAAAGGGGATTTCAGAAATTATGCAAAGGTCGAGTCTTGAAGATTGTTCATTCACTAGATGAGGAGAACAAAAGGAAGCTGCTTTTCTTTGTAACAGGCAGTGACCGTGCTCCAATTAAGGGTCTTGCAAACGTCCGGTTTGTCATTTCTAAGAATGGTTTTCATTCTGACAGGTTACCCACTGTTCATACATGTTTTAATCATTTGTTGCTGCCTGAATAGGAGATTATAGAGAAACGGAAGATCGAGGAGGCCGTGAATGTCAAGTGAGTATGGGATTTCTCCATATTTTTAGGCATAGTATCAACAATAATAATGGATTAGATTTCCAGATGGCAAAATACTTGGTAAAAAGATTGACATCCAGATTCGTGTGCCAATATTTTATCGATTTCCAACATCTCAGTAAAAGCATCGGCAACTGAATTCGTTTCCAGATCGGATGCATAAATAAATAAATAAATAAAAACAAATGTTTTGGTGGCAGAGTATCCGAGGTATGGGATCAACATTTGAAGAATTTATTCCAGATGTTAGAGAATTCGAAGGCCCAATATCAGCAGTCGGTTAACATTTTAAGGGGCTGGAAATCTTCTAGATTCAAAAAGATTTATGCCTTGAATTATGCTTAAATCAGAATAGATGTTTCCACTATATCCATTCCAGATATGTTGCAAATCTAGGAACAGAATTCGATTCCTAAGAAGCTGATATCAGCTCTTATTCTGTAAATTATTATAAATTGAATGATTTAGGATGTAATCAGGGGAGAGAAGTCCCAGCTAGGGGCTGGAGAACGCAGAGAGGGGGTTGGCAGTTTTGGGAGAAATGTTGGAACTTTTGTAAATACACCTATATATCATGAACCCTTTACAGCTTCAATAACAGGTTTTAGTTTTGAATAAACTTGATGTTGATTTATTTCTGTACTGCATGAATTGTCTTTTTGATAAATCTTTTATGTACTTGGTCATTCACATTCCAATACATAATTCTTATTATAAGTTGACAGTTATCTTTCATTGTCATAAACAGTAATAGTTTCATTTCATGATTTAGGATCATAAGACCTGGGTGTTGGACTTTGTCATTGCTTTCATGTTATACAGTGTTTATTTGATTTTCCTACAACTCTTATTCATACCAGCCTTCATTTTAAAAACTCTGATTATCTTATACATACCTGTATTTACCCATCTGTCATATACCAGATTTGCTCATTGTAAATTGTGTGTGAATATGTTAATTTTAATAGTCCTAAACTGTATAGAATTGTACAAATAAGTGACAGCAGCCTAGTGTCTGTAAGTATCTTTTTGCCCTGGTTTAATACCAGCTTCATTCAATTTGAACATTATTCAAACTAAGATTTCCTTAAGCTTGGATCCTGTAGTCTAGGTCCAACTTTAGGGATAACAGAGACGTAGCATCGTATAGAGCCTCAATGGTCTTGAGAGCAATCTGTATGTGTTCAACACCCTGGGGAGGGTGCTTGCCCTTAAAACAAAAGGTTTTCAATATTATAGAGCTCTGCAAGAATGCTAATATCCTGTCATGAATTGTGACATCCTCCTATAAAACAAAACAAATGCAAAACAATCAACACAAAGACCTGACAAGACCATGATGCTCGACCACAGAAAAGACAACAGTAACTTACCCTAGCAAGAAAGTATACTCCATAATTGTGTAGTGGAAAAAACATGATTGACGCCTTCGCTATTGTTCTAGAAAGTCATGAGAAACTCAATTCTTTAAGTGTGGAAAAAAAAGCACAAAAATCATCAATGGAAAGTACCTAGAATCTTTGTGGTTGATTCTAAAAATTGTAACTCTACTAAAAAGCTTGAAACTAGATAAAAGAGAGCTCAGAAAATCAACTCTATCTGAAAGCAATATCAAAGAATTTTTGAATGTGCAATACTATGTAATAATACTATGTGGAGGGATCTAAGCATGACACTTGGTGGCCATTCCATTCTCAACTTAAATAGGTTGACATATTCCTTGATACATGTTTCTATACTGCCAATTACATGCTTGCTTTCCAGATGGTTTTATGGTATATTTTTTATAAATTTACATTTGTTTTTATTCCATCAATACATGGTCTTCATGGTCTTCGGTGATAACTTGCATGCATGCATGACAGATGGTTTTACTGCATTATTTTTAAAAACTTAAATCTATCTGTATGCCATCAATACATGGAATTCAGTGATATAAAGGCGACAAGGGAGGAGGCACAGGTGGAAAAGGGTCCACGTCTACTTTAAGAACCCCGCCATGTTGTTGGCACTAAAGGAGGCCCATTCAAGAAACTTATCCCTCTGGGGAGTGAGTCGAAAAAACCTTATGGAACCATTGGTGCCAAGCAAAGATTCATTATTTCCTAAGTGTGTTTCCTGTAAACATCAAAGCAACCTCAATCGTATTGCTAGTGACAGATAGCAGAGAAGCATGGTTCCCTTTTCATTGAAAGTGTTATCAAGGATTTTGTTGTTTGTTTCTTTTTGTCAAGATAATATTCTAAAAATATGTATGAAATATGGACTGAAACAAGATTTCATAGTTTGGAGTAAAGAAATGACTTATGATGCCCTCTGCAATGCTCTGTTAGTATTTTCTTATAGTAATGGGTGGGATTTGCATGTAGAAGAATAATGTCCATGACAGTTTAGGCAACTGCGATTGCAACAACGACCAATATTTCATATGGAATTGATAATGGTAATAATTACTATGCAATCCAGATGTCATCCTTCATGGGTCTAAGGCCTTTCTAAACCCAATTGAGAAGGAGGGAAGTTGTTGGAAATCACATTACTAGTGGTATTTTTTCATCATCAACTAAAAATAGTAAATTGTGGGGTGTATGGGTAGGGGCCCGAACGTCCATGGATGAATAAGATGAGCTAGAAGAAGTTATGGGGAGGGGGAAATGACTAAAAGGAGCCTCAATTGCTGCTCTCAATTTATGAGAAGTATTCGCTAGGGAAGAAGACATGGGTCTCTCTGAGTGGGATTGACTTCCTCCTCCAAACGACCGCGAAGTTGTCCTTCTTAACATTGCTTTTGTTTGAGGGGATCCCACCCATGGTTAGTACTCAGCTTACCAACAATTCCCTCATTTATAATTTTTGCCGAGTCTGGATTTCCCACTGCAATCTAATTGAATCACATTTGTAAATTTGTATGAATGTAATTGCAAAAGCTGGCATTGTGCCAATGGTTTTGGAGTAGCACCTAGTCTCTGCCTCATGCTGAGATTACTAAAAGTAATAAAAATAAAAATTATCCATACAAGCACATTGGGGATCTGGAATGAAGCTAATAGATTCGAATTTTTGTTGTGGTTAATAACTTGTCCAACATAAGAAAAATAGATGATATATGCTTATGTAGTTTCGTGTCCTCTAGTGCGAATGACTGTTCTTTTAAGCATCCATAAAATGTCTTGTGTCATGAGATATATGCAGAATATTAAGTACATCAAAGGAATATCAAAACATAACTTTAACCATAACTTACCTTTCTATAGTAAGAAAGATAAGTCCCTTAATACATCAATAGTTAAATAGATAAGTCATGCATTTTGTTTCCACCAACAAATCAATCATAAAGGATAACATGCTGGTTTTGTAAATTGTTGTAGTCAACACTAAAAGGTCAAAACAAATTGTTGTAGCCAACACTAAAAGGTCAAAGTCGGGTAGAACTTAGGCTAGAGTCCAAAATGGGGAGCAATGAACTACCCAAAACAAATAGATAAAAAAAATTAATGAAATTTTATACAAAGACGATAATTACCAATACCGCTATCATATTTTTGTTGAAAATAATAACATTTAAAACATTATTTAGAATCCAATTATTATACACATCATTTGAAAGTTAGGATTATAAAAAATATATAAAATAAAAAGGTAATTTTCAAAATAAAAGAGACAAAGATCTAACTACATGCCAAACAACCATGGAGTGTAACTTTAACTTGTTGTAAAAAGGAGAGATATTACCTTGGGATATTTTCTCTTGTATCTACACCAAAACATCTTAACCAAACAAACTAAGTATGTCCTCCCTCTTCTACTATTTCATATTAGTTTTTATTTTATTTTGATATATTTTTAATTGTTTATTTTTTTTTAAATTAAGCATAGACTAGAATTATCATAAAATATGAATAATTTTTATTTTATTTTGATATATTTTTAACTCTATTTTTTTTAAATATGAAATTCTTTTAAATTAATCTAAAGCATGGACTAGCATTATCATAAAATATGAAATGGAATTGTCATGTTCATGTTTATCAATTTTGCATTCTATAAAGTATAGAAGTACTTATTTGATGTTGGCATATTAATTTAATGATTATAACCTCCTTTTACTTTAACTTTTTTTAATTTTCCACTATTTAAAGTATTTAAATTTTCATTTTCCACTATATAAAGTAATTAAATTCTCATTTGATGTTGATAAGTTCATCTATTTTGCAATTTAGCTATCCATAAACTAAGTGGCAGGGACTAGCTACCACGTAGCTCTTGTTAAATAATTAGAGTAGGATTTCAACTCAGAATCCTTAATATGTGGCTAAACATTTTCTTATATGAAATTCATTAAGAACGTTGCTTCTATGGATTAGAATAGACTTATAAGTATAAAAAAATTCATAATTATTAAATTTGGATAGTCATTCATTCATTATTATTAAGCTTGGATAGTCATTGATTTAGGAAGAAAACAATGCATACTAAGTGAGAGTTGAATATTGTTGTGTAATTGCTAATAATTCTATAAACATTTACTTTTCAACATGTTTGCTAGTTAAATATTTTACCTAAAAACCTAAAAACCATAGGAAAAACAACTAAAGAGTTTATTCTTGCATGTTATGGATAACTACTACCTTTTCCATAATAAATTTAAAAAAAACAAGCATAAGTGGTGCCTAAAGGTACTATGCTACTATTTCTTAATGAGAAGCTATCATGTATTATGGGGTGATATTAACTTTATATAGAAGTTCTTGAGAGAAGAGAAGGATCACTCTTATGAAGAAAAGGAAGACACACTTTGTTTTATGTAAAAAAGAAGATAATTGATATAGGGAGAAGAAAAATAGAGGAGCAAGGGGATAAAGAGGAACAAGGATGAAGGAAAAAGAAGAAGAGGAGAGGAGAGGAGTAGAAAAAGAAGAAAAAAATGAAAAATAAAGAGGAGAGGGTGATTCATGTGGGTTTTCAAGTCGAATTGTTGAGTTTAAGGGAGAGGAAGAATATCATTGATAAAATAGAGTTGTTATTGAAGAGGAAACATAGGAGAACATAGAAGAATATAAAATAAAAAGCTATAATAGACAGTTGTAGAAGGGAGTTGAGTAGAATTATTATTGTTAGATTGTCAGGTAGAAGAGTGTGACTATTCCAATAGAGATTAGAAGATAACATTGAAATATTGAAAAGAAGAGAAGAGAAAGAAAAGGAAAAGAGAGTAATGATTAGAGAAGGGAGGAGAGATTTGCAACCACAATTAAAGTGGACTAAACGAGGGTAAATAAATTGTCTTCTCTTTTGTTTGTTTTTGTTTTTAGACCACTTGTAGACCTTGTTGAGACTGAGTCCAATATGTACCCCTCTATAATATTTGAAGAAAGTAATACTTCAACTAAAAGTTGTTAATGGTGGATGAAACCCCATTTACACACTTAAGCATATAAATTTAAGAAATTGACATTTTAAAGCATATATAATTGATTGTGTTGAATGAATTCTTCCATTGTTTTTTTCTTGTTCCACAAAATATGTGCTCGATTTCTACGTTTTTATTCCATTTGAGTATAGATGGGAATCTAGTGTCTCTATTGTTTACATGCAATCTTAGGATACATCAATTGGTATCAAACTAGGAAGATTCCTATCATAAATTGCAAATTCAAAAAATGAAGGAAGGTTGGGAGACATTGTTTTTAGAACAACTCCATTTTTTTCTTGGTAAACTTGTAGAGAGAGGAAAGATAATAACTCCAACTCGCAGTTTGGTAGATGTTGTTAGGGGCTTGAAGGTGCACACAATATGGGGAAAGAATTACACCATGAGGTGGAGAAGTGGTGGATAGATTTATAATCTACTTGTTTTTTCGTAAAGGGCCCATTTAACTTGATTTATTTAAGAATATAAAAGAACCCATTTGATATTTTGGAACATTGAAGGGAAGAGTTGAAATTGTAGGTGGTCAAATGTGTTGGGTAGTGTTTCCAAGAAAATCTCAAGAAGACAATAATTCCAACAAAGTATCAATTGGGGAGAGATATTGAAGGGGGATTGAGTGAAGGAAAGTAATTGGGGAAGAAGTTACTAGCCAAACAATTTCTTATGAATGGATATGGAAGTCACAAAGGAGGAGACAAGGAAATTCTATAGATAACTAGGGCCCATGGAGGAGTTTCTCGGATTTAAACAAACAAAAATATCCCAAGGGAAAGGTCATAATGATTAATCCCGAAGTTCCCATCCAAGAGAAAGTCTAAAGGTTGTTCAAATGAATTATATTCTTGGAGGAGTCCCAAATGGATGAGCTAAAAAGGAAGAATGTGCCCAAAACGAAGTCACAACAATGAAAGGAAAAAATGGTGAACACACTACCAGTTAAAGAGCATTGAGTTGAGGAATATTGTCATGTAGAGAAGGAATATGTTCATGCTAAAAATAAAAAAGAGAATATCTGAATACCTCGCAATAACTAATGATGGTGATGAAGGAGGTGGTGGTGGTGTTGATACCATCATTTATGCAACCAAAGAGGGTGAAATATTGAAAGACGTTCCCTGGGAGACCCATATTTTATATGATAATCTACTTGTGGATGGTTGTGAAGGAAAATAAGCTATTATCCAACTAGGGGTTGCAAGTGATAAGCACACTAATTTAGAAATAGTAAAAAAATGAAGAATGAATCTATGTTGAGATAAATAATGAAAAGGAAGTCGAAGTGGAACTTGACCAACTAGAAGGTGAAATTGTTATATGTTAGAGATATTGAAGTGGGTACTGAATAGTAGTCCATGACCACACTACTGAATATGAGTTAGATATCCAAGTGACAATGATAACATGAACTATAGAAGACAATGATGACGAGTGTGAAAAAATCGAAGTCAAGTATGAAGGTTCCCAAATGAAAAAAGAGATATCATATTCAAGAAATATTTTATGCAAAGGAGGTGAAGGAAATTTTTTGAGCAACAAAGATGAGAGAAAATGATGATGAGTAGGTTTTTTAATGTCAACCAAAATCAAAAGAGGATATTGATGCAAAAGTCATCATTTATGCATATGAGTATATATAATCACTATAGGACATGCCCATGAAGGAAATGGAGTTATTTAACATATTGTGTGTTTGTGAATGTGAATGTGTAGAGGAAGGAAGAAGTATCCCTCTCGTTTCTACAAGTGAAGAAGAGGACAATAGTGAAAATGTTGTAGAATCTGAAAATTTCTTTCAAGGAGATAGAAACAATGAAATTGTTGTAAAAGAGGAAGTGATTAGAATCCAAGGGGATATTGTACACTTGTACAAAATTAGAGATAAATGACCATAAAACAACAAAAAATCGCATATAAATGACCACTTTTTATTTTGCGACCACTGGTGGAAAATTAGCGGTCATTGATCACGAGACCTAAAAAATGGTCATATTTAACTTGGTCATTTATAGCTTACCTTGTGGTCATATATTTGGTCATTAATTGTGACAATCAATGACCAAATATATGACCATAAGATAATATATACACGACCAAACAAAATATGATCACATTTTTGGTCGCATTATCAATGACCTCTAACTTGCTACCAAAGTTGTCATTTATTCATTTATACGTGAATTTTGGTTGTTTTTGGTCATTTATTTATATTTTTAGTGTTCATTTATCTCTTTTTAGTGGTTTTAGAATATATATAGGGAACGAAGGAATCGAATCACCAAACACCTTCCTATAAGGCTGGTGCTCTTCCATTGAGATCGAACCATTAAATAGAATATATTATATAATTTTACATTAGTTATCTAAGGCATAAGCATGGTTTCTTTCAAAAGGTTCTAATCTCACCTGCTTAAATGAATTAACTTCATTGACTCTATTGTTCTATTTGGAAGAATACATGAAAACAATATGAAACAAAATAGAAGCATCTTAAGAAGTATTCAAAAGTAACAAATTTGTCTCTCATATAAATATGGAGATTAAGTATTCTAGAAATAAGAAACCTACTGCAAGAGATCATTTATGGATGGATTGTCTTTGTCTTTGTAATATTTCGTTTGTTTCCAGTAACATGCGATCTTGAAGATGACTATATTTATAAAGGTGCAAGAGGACCTGTGATTCCTTCAAATTCCTAAATCTTTGATTCTATTTTTTTCAACCCGATATTGATCTCTGTCAGCTGCAAAAAATATCACTTAAGTCACTAAGCATGATCAAAGTACCCATGACTTTTCTTAAATACATGCGTATGTGGCAATGTAACCATTAGTCTTTGTAATGATAGAAAGGCATATTAGACTATGCCACAAACATGAAAACTTATATCGACATTCATAATATATGATCTCTAGAAAATATGTTGATCCTAGTATATATAAAAAAAGTATTGAATGTAACGACAAAAGTGGTGGTTAGAAACAAGATCCGACCTCTAAATTTTAATGAATAATATTCCTGGCTTGGGCGAATAATGTGTTGTTGAATTTCCTCCTGAAACTAAGGTCCTCCTTGATGATACATTTCATGAGCGGCAATATTTTCAACCATTTTATAGAACAAAAAAACACTAATGATAGTTACAATCAATCATTGTTAAGATCAATTTAAATGATAGTTTTCAAAACAAATGATTGCAACTGTACTTCATGAGAGAGATTTCCAAACATTATTTTTATCTATAAATTTTTATATATAGTTGCTTTTGTGGCATTGTTGTTCAAGTCTCTAAACAAGGTAACACCTGAAATAATAATGCCACGTAAATCATGGGTAATGCCACGTAAATCATGGGACATTGACAACTAGTCATTTGAACAAAGAATAATAATTATGTAACACAACACTAAATATTTAGTTAGTAACCGCACTAACTAACAAATTTGCATAGGAAATATAAATAAACAAAAACACTCCATAATGTCATTGTAGAAGTAATGGAGGACTATCGACTTATTGATGGATGTAGTAAACATTGGAAAGGAAGATGAATGGTAGAAAATAAATTAATGGAAAATGCAACATTCTAAGCAAACTCTTCATGGACCCCCAATTGTTGTTTCCAAGCATGGCTCTCAGCTCTCTCCATAATTATTGTTGGGGATGATATCTAACAAACACATAACATAGTTTTAAAATTATACAATGTACAAAACTAATTTACTACTATCCATGCTTCAAAACCAAAGTGGCATACTTCTTCAAAACTATAACAATACAAGAATGCCACTTTCAAATTATTTTGATCACCATAATCTTGTAAACAAATTACAAGGTTTCAAAATTGAGCTCAAGAGAAATCAAAGACCATATAAATTAGAGAATTCTATCAAACTGGATGTGTAAAAATTTCTAATCCAGAATCTTAATGAGAGCAATACTTTAGCAAGGGTCTAATAAGCAACATAAAAATAGAACATGTAATTGACAAAAATTGTAGGACTTTGTCTTTAAGTTTTAATAAAAAAATGGAAGTCCAATAACAATAAAAAAGACAAGCATATAATATGATAAGAGACTAGAAAAAAAATGCCATGACTGGAATTACATCACAATTGGAGATGGGAAAAAGGAGAAAAGGGCACCCTATCTCAAAGGAAAAATGGTAGATATTCTACTGAACAGGGAAAATTTCAATTCAAATGGTAGTACCATTGTCTACGACAAAGCCTTAATCAATTCCTCATTTATCCCTATTTGATGTTTTTAATTAGTTACTATTATGTGACATGTAAAGCAGGTAAGGTTAAGCAATGGTCTTGGCCCATATTTTCCATTTAAATTTATCTGTGTTATAATTTAGCAAGCAATAAGTAATTTTCTTTTGAAAACCTTATGCATAAACAAGTTGTGATAAGAAGGATATTCCTTCAACATCAAGAGATAATGGCATAATTGACAACAGTTATTTGTATTTTTAGTTACTAGCATGAAGTATTCACTTGGTTTTAGGGGCTACTCTATTATAACTATAAAAGATAAAATATATTTTATGTTTCTCATCTCAAATGAAAAAATTTGGGAGATATGTTGTAATAGGTGAACCATTAATTCAAGGGAATTGATGTTATTAATTTTAATGCACTATTTCCCTTGATGATAACTTTGATCAAATTGTTTCTCGTAAATCAAGTTCTACAATTTATCATTGTGGTAGATGAAGCTGATTTAAATGAAATAAACTAAGCTTTAGTTTCAATATAACCTACAATCATTTTGAAGAGATAGTCTCCTTGTGCTATAAGGATGGATATATTGAATCCAATAGATAAGATAAGATAATTTTATTGATGGCCAGGAAATTTACTAATTATAACAATTTAGGTGCATTTATCTAAGAAATTGCATAGATTCATCTGGGCATGGCTATGGTTCGATAGCTTGATATGAATCTAGGAAAGTTAAAAATCACAGCCCATCTTGAACATCTCAATCTTTGCCTTTAATTAAATTTCAAATTTAATTTAATGTCTAGAAAGAGGACAAATCTTTTTAAAAACAAAAGATAAGCTAACTATTTTGGAACCTGCAAAAATATAATCACTTTATATCTGCATCAAACTAAATGTCCTTGAAATGATTTGTACCTGAAATCCTTTATACTTGATCAACTCCTTTGTTATGTCCATGGCAAAAGGAAATCATCCTCATCAATGTAACATAGATCCCTGCTATAATCTCCCTTCTAAGTCCAAAGTTGACGTAGTTGCATCATCATTACCAAAATAACTTGCATGGATTACTAAAAACCTTAATAGTATTTCTTTGCCCAGAACCTGGGAAAAATAAAGACATGCATAAATAATAGACTTGTGTCTTTCAATTTTATTGGGAAGAAGTTAATGTGTAACCAAGATCTCTCCCAACCTCACTTTTGGGTGCACAAAAACAAAACAATTACAGTTCGAAAAACTTTTAGCAAAAAAGTCTTTGGATATTAAACCAATTAAGAAGTATCATACTTTAAATAAGAATTTAAAGATAAAAAGTATGATAAGAAGACAATAATACCTCCATAATGTAATGAGCACACCATAATTCATTTGATGTAGAGATACCCACTTATTGATGAAGACATATTTCTTTGTTGTCTTATAACTTGCCTCACCCCCACCCGCAATTTGGCATTTTCACCCATAAAATTAGAAAATACAGAAGTGTTGAGGTCATATGCAAGAAGAAAGAGAATTCTGGAAGAAACCATTGAAGATACAACATTCACTTATCCCATAAATATCTTCTAGTGATTAGTTATCATGGGAAGGAATATAAACAAGATAATCTCAACAATGTCATGGTCATCCTGAAGCTGTGTATAACCATAAGTACTAAAAGGAGAATCATAATGAATTCATCATTTCTCCTGGAAAAAATGAATGTGGATTCAATTAAGACACCTCAAAGGAAGAGATGACATTTTTCTATTTGGACCAATCATAATACACTTCTAGCTGCAAAGGATTGACAACCTTGTCTTGTCTGAGTGACACCAAATTAGTTAAAGAATAAAGTTTCAAAATTAGAAACCATATTTAGAAG
>LPNX010353771.1:3888-38185 GCA_001517045.1 Pseudotsuga menziesii | reverse complement strand
TATATATATATATAAATTATTAATATTAATATATATTGATATTAATAATTAATAATTAATAAATGGTTATTAGTAAACTATTCTAAAATGATACATCCTTTCATGGATGGTATTCCAAAGTGCCTTTACAATTAATATATATATGGCACTCACTTTGTAATCTTTTATCATCATTCATCTTTAATATTTATTTAATATTTCCAATATGGAATTGTTTTCCATTGGTTGATTATCAACTCAGTAATCATTGTGGGTTAAAATGCGAATCATGTGGGTTTAGAAGTCTTTGTTTGCTTCATCCAAACATAGAGTATACAGATGAGGAAGAGGATAATGATAGGGGAAAATTAAAAATTACTACCCAACTCAAAATTATCTTACTAATGGAAAATTATTTAGAAAACTTAGAAAATAGCAAAGGAGGAAATATTATTAGAGAATGAAACATCAAGAAAAATTTTCTGCAACACACACGACTTCATAAAAAATAATGAACCGTTGGGAAGAGTGTACTAAGGGAAGTTTCAAGGAGATTTGAAAATCTATCAGTATGTCGAGGAATGTGCAAATACTTCCATGACATTATAGGCATGTGATTTAAGCTTTGAATGCATCATCTATAACACATGGAATAACAATAAAAGAGATGTGATCAACTGGTATCGAAGGATGTAGTTGCTGGAAATATGCTAGAAGATTTAGGTCACCTAGGAATCCCAAAAGCAACATGATGATATCCTTAAGAGGAATGAAAACATCCATGCTCAATATGAGGCCATGAACAAACAATGACAGGAATTAAAGAGAAGAGGTAACACTACATCAAGAAAATGTGAACAATAAAGATTGTTCCCAATAGAAGGAATCTATTATAGCATATCAATAGTAGGGAGAAAATAAGTATAGTGAAATAAAACTAGTCAAAATGACTAATAAGGATAGGTAAATCATGCCAAGAAAAGAGACCATCATCATCAAAGAGAAGACAAAGGATATTGTTCAGAAGAGGCAAGAGATTCCAAATAGGTGTCGAGAAAGTTTCATCGCAAAGCTTTGTCTTTATGTGCATGAGTGGAAATGAATCACATGCACACATATATTAACTAGATCTATTTTGGTATTTCCAAACCCATCTAGTATGTTAGAGAAACTATGTTAAAAAATACACAATTTATTGGAATTTAATCTAAGATATTGCTGAGGAGAAGTAGGATAAAACAACATCAATGGAGACAATCACCACCTTAATCATGATCCAAAATACTGGTATTAGTTTTTAACTTTTTCTTGCAAAGAAAGAAATTTTTTCGAGCCTCAAGATGACCACAATTAATGAATAGGACTGAAAACATTACGCGATACATTGAGGAATTCTATCAGTCAACCTCAATCTAAGCATCAACACAAATCTCAATTCAGAAGAAGAGGGTGGCAGACACTTATTCTGAATATGCAAGAAAAAACTGCTTCTTCCATAACCTAAAGAAATGGTTCCAAAACAACAACAAAATGTGACAGTATATGAAACCAACTCATCTCATTTCACACTAACTCTTGTGTCTTTTTGTCAGATACCACCCATATTAAATCAACTTATTCCTTTCAGTTGGAATAATCCATCTTTTGCAACAATAAGTACCTGCATGTAACTTACATATTTGAGCAGGAATCTGAGTTGACTCTCCTTAGCTAGAGTTATCCATAATCTATACATTATATTGATTTGTAATTATATACTTGTGCTCCATGAAAGAAAACAATTCAAAACATTGATTAGTGTAGACCCCTTTATAGCTCAGTTAATTTGCATAGCACAACATATGTGTTAATACGATATGAAACTAAATCATTGCTTAAAGCCTTGAGAGGGAAAAGGAAACCATATTTTGAGTTTTATTTGTTGACTATGACAGACTTAATTTCCCTGATACATTCTGAAGAACAAGGAACCTCTCCCAAGAACTAGCCCCTGTCTTTCTTCCAGCTTTATCATTAGAATCCCAATAAGTCAGTTGCTCACAACCACTAAGTTTCTAATTCAAAAAGAACATTGACGAGTTTGCAAATGTATTTTTAGAATGATGAATGCCAACTGCAACTACATAGATTGTACAAACATTAGTCATAGTAATGGGAGTCACACGAACATGGTCTGTAGAATAATTAACCTGGGATGTAGCTTGTATTATTTTTAATGTGCAATTAGAGGAAATTTCAACTCAAAATGGGCCTTTTAACTCTAATTCAAATTCCATGTCATCATGTGTTAGCCAATGAAATTTATTTAAATTTGAAATACCATATAGGTATTAAACACGTTTTTAATATAAATTTGGGGATAGGTATCATAAAAAAAACTACTTTTTTTGTTTGTATTTTCTACATATCTCCCTGTTTGTTTGTATCAAACTCATCATCACGTTTTTTTAGGTATTTCTTGTTTTTGGGGTAGATGGGTCTGTCAAAAGTATGCCAAATGGGTACTCGTTGGATGCATAATTGAATTCTGCATCCAACAAGCTCTCCTGATCGAAATTTGAGTAAAAACACGGGGAGATATGCCGAAAATACAAACAAAAAGGTAGTTTTTTTCTTTTCTTCCTCCAAAATTAATAAATATTATTTTATTATTTAACTATTATTTTATTAATTTTTTTAGGAGGACCATTTTGAGTTGAAATTTCCTCTAATAAGTTTGCTAGACAATGAATAGATGAATCAATAAGTTAGTGAAAGATGAGAATGTAGTGAGAAGGATTGTTTCATTTGTTAACAGACTTAACTGTCAAATATTATAAAAGAGTTTTCTACAAAAGTAACTTAAGAATATACAACAATAGTGCTTCTAAAATCTCAACATACCAAGTTCATCGGCAGTTACTTTGATTAAAGATGGAATGCTACATACAATAGGAAAATCAAACTTTACAATAGATGGCGATGTCCGATCCTCTCCAATTAAGTCATCATGTTTAAATGTAAGTGTCTATCCAAGAAATATAAAGCAATACATATTTTTTAGATATGTAGCTTATCCCAATATCATCATTTTGGAATCACTATCAAGGTACTAAACAAAATTCTATGCAAAGGATGAAAAGTAAATTTGAAAGACAATGTGGGTTGTATTGTAAAACCTACAAAGTTCCCCAAAGAATGGCATGAAATCCAGTGTAGTATCCATCCACCATATGTCAACTGAGTAATAACAATGCTCTCTTTCACCTGGGGTTTTCCATCATTTAATCTACTACACTGGAAGACTCAACAAACTCTACCCCCTACCTCCAACACTCTGGACCCCCGTGCAGCAACATCCTCATCCCACTTACAACAACAAGAAACAACTCATGCAATATTTCATGATCCATTCCTTAGCTATCAACCAAGGGTCCCTTAATAGAATCCAAATCAAAATTTTATCCCCCGAAAACATTCCCGTCTCCTTCCTATAGTACAATCAACGGAGAATAAGAAACTACAATCCATGAAACCTTCAAGGTTACTGGAACATCTATATCATCAATGAATTTATTGTTGATTCCAATCAAATATGCATGTAGAGCTGCTTTTCCTACCTTAGATGCATACAAAGTTTTCCATGCACACACAAGAACAATGGAAGCTTTCTTGTTCGATATTTTAGTTCCAACAAAGGCAGTCATTGCTCCTATGAAAATCTCCCAAGTTGTCCCATTCAAAACATCAAAAGTGTGTAATACTCCAAAAAAATTCCATCTTACAAAAGAGTTGAAAGCTTGACACCTTGAATACAAATTACCTGAAAACATACCATTTAACAATTACAATTGAAAATAAATACAAACTAAAACAAAATTGCTTGCAGAGCACTAATGTTTAACATACCCAAAAAGAAATAAGCTACAATATTGTACTTACAAGTATTGCTTCTCAAAGTCACGATATCTGGAAGTTGAAATTCAACAGAAACCTCCACTGGTAGGAATTCAAGCATTGCCATAGCAAAAGGAACATAAAATTCAATTGCCACCTATGGACAAAATAGAGATCAGAGACTAATGATTCTATTTTGATATGGAATCAATTGAATTAAATCTTTCATAATTTGCAACTGATGAAGATATTTCATAGTTAATAAAAAAAAACCTTGCAATGGGTGATTAACCATCAAAATTTCTAAAGAAAATGCCACTTTATATTTACAAAGGATAAAAAAATCAAATCATTAAACTTCTCAGCTTAGACTATTATGAGAAATCGCTTACTAGTAAAAGAAAAGGTTGGATACTATTTTACTATCTACAAACACGTATAAAGGCTATATCTAACTACAAGAGAAGGAGGAGTACAAATCAAGGGAAGTTAAAATCCTTGTAGAAAATTGCATTCATTCCTATCAAACCAATGTTACACTTAATTATCTTCCACTGAATTTTGCATTAAGTCTTCTAGGTTTGTTATAAATAAACCTTGGTTTCTCTTGTAAAATCATATTCTAATATTATACACGGATTGTTTTTTGTTTTAGTGTACCTTTTTCCCTCTCCCAATGTCAGTCACATTAAATTCTCATTTCATCTTAATGGTGATTCTCCATTATCCATTTAAGAAGTTCTTTAGGAAGATATTTTAGAGACTTCTCATGCAACCATTTCTCAATTAGTGGCATTTGCATAAGTGAAATACTTTGTTGTTCTCCTCCATGGATTGCTGTGACATTATATTTAGCAATAGAACATTCTGGATTCCTTAGATCTCTTCCAAGATTAAGTATAGGATTTCATTCTAGGTTAACTGTTTTCTTGAGAAAAGGCTCCACGAGTGAATTTGGAGGTTTTGATACAAAAATTATCTTTAATGGAGCTTCATCCCTTGCCGAAAATTGATGAAGATCCAAATTAAAAGTGTGACCTAGCATTTGGACCAAGTTTATATGTTTGTTATCCTTAGGTAGAACCAGTGGGACATTTGATAAAGTACTTTTCTTGAGTGAAGCATAATTCCTCTTATGGGTCAACCCCTAGAAATGATTCCCTAGGGAACAACCACAATAGGAACATTATCATATCTATGTGTTAAATACATTTGCATTGACCTCTTCTATGAATGAATCATATCTTTTAATTGTATATATTGACCACCAAGTCCATGCATTCCCACCTGTGGTTGTGCTTCATGAATTTGTTGAGATGAACCCATTGGTTGACCTAAGAATACACCATGGATCCAGATCCACATGAACCATAATTAAGTGGTGGCGTCTACAACCTTCTTCCAGATGATCCCATGCTAGCTCCATGATTTGAGTGACTAAATTGCAAAAAAATATACTTCTTGGGGGGGACGAGGCATAATCCCCTATCATCAAGGCACCTAAATGGATTTAATTAATTATGAAATAGACATTGAAACACTTAAAATTAGTGATAACTCTTTACTTTCTCTTAGCGCTTCAACCAATTCAACCAATAACGCTTCTAATAGGAGGGATTGTTGTGGGTTGGGAAGACCACATCTTGACTCTCTCCGCAACAGAGGATGATGTGAGACAAGAAATAGGTATGGATCCAGTAGAAGATGGTGCATGAAGTAGGTTTCATAGAGTTTACTTGTAATAGGTGCCCAAAGATAATTATAGGAAAGCATTTGTCCCTACGAACAAATCATATGGTGGATGCCCGACCACTTAATAAAAGATAACAACGAAATAGACGAATTCCAGAGAAATACTTGCAAGCTTCTCTAGAGAAATGTGTTGTTTTGGATCGCTAAGTCTTAGTATCTCCATTGTTAGTCAAACCTCTCTGCCTCATGTGTTGAGCTATGTACTTTTGCATTAGTTTATCCAGTGTGAGTTCCCCTTTCTTACCTTTCCCTTAGAAAATTCTTGAGTTCAGTCATCTCCTCACACAAGAAACTTCTAGGAACAAAGTACTTTAGCCAAAACTCCATAAGAATAAGTCTATATAAAAAAATTGGTCTTGGGAAAGTAAAAAATACGAATTCCCATCCACAATTGAGATAGAACAAAATTTAACCAACCCACATTGCAATCAGGCTAAAGATAAACGAGGAACATAGTCAATCCAATGACAGAATCTTCATGACTATCCAAACCCCTTTCCACCAAAGCCTCCAATTATTTCCAACAATAATGCCAAAAAACTCTCTTCTTAGCTAGTTGGGGTTTCACCTGTATTGCATTACTACCTTACCTCATGAATCGAATCTATAACCCACATCTATTAATATAATTATTTTGTATGTATTATAATAATATAAGATATTTAGTATATAATGCATTACAATATAATGTGTTTTTTTTAGAGATAATTCTTGTATTTATAAGGTCACATTTACAAATAGTGTCCATGGAGGTGTTTGGTGCCCAAATGTCGTATTTTCATCCTATTTTCCCTTCACTATTCCTCACACTCATCCCTATTCATCACTCCATTAACCATTCCTTATGCCATTTTCATAAATAAATATGGGTTACCTTGTTATTTTCCAATTTGTTTATTTTTAAGTATTTTGAGAGAATTTATGATTAAATACTAAGAAAATTAACATATTTTCATTATATCTCAAAGTTTGATGAGTTTTATGATGTTTTCAGACATATATAAAGAGTTTAACAAAGTAAAAAATCACCACCTAGACTCAAATTCGAATTTCATCTTCAAGCTTTGAAGAATATTTAGGATAAGTATTCAAGCATACTCAAAGAAGAAGATCATGGAGATAGAATATCTTATCCAAGATATAATGGAGGATTTGAAGGGATAGGTTGAGAGAAAAGTGGATATGTAAATATGAGTTTTTTTATCTTCTTATCCAAATCATTCATGTATAAATAAGAGGGTTCTCTCCTCATTTTGGAAGATGCCTCTTTAGTGGTGTGGAAGTAGAGAAATAATTTATGTAAAGTCTTTTGAGAGTTAGTCATTGATATTATCATTTTGTAATAGGATTGATGTTTAAGAATATTTTGATTTCTCGATAATAGATTTGTTATTTTGAATTTTTAATGAACTTCATGTTTTCTTAGTTAATTTCATTTTATGCAACTTTATGCTCTCCTAGATTTAAATTTACTTTCATGCAATTTCCTGCTTTCGTAAACTAGGATCAATTTAAGTCGCGTGTGTTTTTTATTTCAGTCACATGGAATATTAGATTAAATTAGTGTTACTCTGACCCTGCATATATTTTTCTTATACCTAATAAGTTTACGATCTTCCCGGATTGATAATTTATGGAGAAATTACTATCATATATTTCGCTAGACAAGATGGTTTTGAACACATGTCTCATCTCTTTTCTGGTTATTAAACCATGTTATCATGGGTATAATATATGTCAACACAAGGAACTATTAGAATCGTGGTAACTCTTTTTCTAAAAATATTTTATATAAAGGGACGATACTTTTTTTCTTTTCAAAATGGAGGATATAGGTGATTTTTTGCAGAGGAGAGACCCAAGGATAGCTTTATAAGTTTCCAAACTCAAGTGTGAGAAGAACCATGATGAATGGATGCATATGGAGAATTAATGGAGGTTGTGAAATTAATAATTTTTAGCTAACATGTTGATGCAAAATACATTAATTTGTCAAAACCTTAGGACACTGTAGAGAGGGTCAAATGGAAATGGTTTTGTTCAAACAAAATATGAATGCGACCAATATGATGAGACAAACATAATGACACCAACTTCATGACATGACAATGCCAAGAGGCAAATACAACAAATATCCAAGACTCGATTCAACCACACTATGATGATGCACATTATTCAACTTGGAGGATCTGTCAAAGGGATAACATGAAAGAAAAAATGGTGAAACAAGATATGTACATGATAAGCACATCGATATGGATCTAACAGTATATATGAAATGATCTTGAAAAAAATTCAGTAGGTTATCCTGTGGCGTCATGTTTCGACAATAGCTCGTGTCTCTGAATCCATATACAAAGTTACAATTTATTAAATTTTAACAGTCTGAATGGATTCAGAGACTCGATGTCTGAATCTATCTGCAATGTTAAAATTTAGTAAATTTTAAAAATTCATTGTCAAAATTGGATTTTTCCCTTGTCAGGGTGACATAACTAACAATGACCTAATAAATGACCAATTCATATTCTTAATGTTATTGTTATGTGGTAATTTTTAGTTTAGTTACTTGTTATTTGGTCATATATTTTTTCCCACTACCCAATTGGTCATTCCTTTGGTCATTTTTAGTTGGCTTGCTCAAGTTTAGTCATTTATACCTTGAAAAACCTATGGTGACCAAATTGTTTAGTCATCTGGTCATTTATCTCTCATTTCCTACTAGTGGTAGAATATGAAACAAGGGTATATATTGAAGCCATGCCAAGGGATTAAAAAGAAAGCAATGATGGAAAACTTGTGTATATTGAACCCACATTCAAAGGAGAAATTTATAAAAAGGGTATAACAATAATGTATGAGGTCTCTGCAATCATAGATAATATTGAAGAAACTAAGGATGTGAATCCTATAATAGTGTATAAGGAATCAAGGGATTTTAAAGGAATTGATGAGGAAATATCCTTGAGGGATATGGATGCAAAGGGAAGGCATGGATATCTCATCAATGTTAGTTTTCAATGATATGGTTGAGGCTCCTACATCCAAGAGAATAATATGAAAGGGGAGATACATAGGGTAGATGAGGACAAGGAAACTTTAGGAGTTTAGATGCAGAAATTAAAGAAGTAGAAGAGGAAGATGAGAGTCAAGGTAGGACCCTTGTACTTTTACGTAACAATTTATGTTGGAATATCAAGCAATACTGAGAGGGGGGGTTGCATCAGTATTGATATACCTTAATTATTTTTTATCACTAAAAAATAAAATAAACAATAGAAACAGAACACATAATATTATCATGGAATCCCAATTGGGAAAACCACCAACACTTTCTATTACTGCAAAATTATATTTAAAAATAGTTTACAAGCACCAATTTGTTGACTGCACCAACACCCAAGTTTTTTAGCTACAATTGAAGGATGCACCAACACCCTATTTACCAGTAACATCTGGAAGGAAGCTACGAACCCCTATAAGATTGTAGTATGTCCTTGCGCCTCCCAATCACCCTTATATGATAATTCGATCCCTGACTTATGTACACCTATGGATCTTTCAATCAAATGTACATAGACACTTTTTTGAAGGTTTAAATATTTCCTTATATACCCACAGGATTTCCTATTAATTTAACAGTCATGTATATTGATTATGACCCTTCACAAATCAACAAGTCGTACAATAACCTCTTCGTTACAAAAACTATAAATTAATAGCGCGATAATGCATCACTTCGACTCTGCAATCCTGATTCCGAGATACCGATTCAGACTAACAAATACACTTAATATTTTGATATTTGTTAATGATATCGAATCATGCTTGCTGACTCCATTGTTCCAACTTTGACTTTTCCAATTTTGATGTCAGGAGTCAGAACCTTGCTTTTTTTGCTTCTAACTCTAACTTTCTAACTTTTTGGATTTTTGAATTTCCAACTAAACAACTTCGACTTTCGGAATCAGGAACTCCAAAACATTAGCGTTGGAAACTAATGGTTCTGACTCTATCATTTCGAGTCCAATTAGACGACTCCGAATTTCCAAATTTTGAAGTTGAAAAGTCCAAAAACTTTGCATTGGAAACTAATGCTTCTAACTCCGTCATTCTGAGTCCAACTGGCCGAATCCAACTTTCCTCCTTTCGAAGCCAAAAAATCCAAAACCTTAATGTTATGACATGTCGCTTCCAACTCCTCCTCACTGACTTTCTGAATTTCAACTTTCGAAGTTGGAACCTCCAAAATCTTAACATTGGAAACTAACACTTCCAACTGCGACTCTGATTTTTCGACTGTGATATTTTGTTAAGGATTTTTAACATTTTTGGCTCATGCTTTTTGTATTTTTCCATCTATGCCTATTTCATCAATGTTTCCTTATGATGTTATGTTGACAACAATGCATATTTAATAAACAATCTCAACCTTTGGCATTGATTGGCAACATCTTCCTTTAACATCGAAAAGGAACTTTTTCTCCCCCTTTGACAACAGTTAACTTTTTTTGATAAAAAATCCCCTGTATGGGCGTGTCTCTCCCTGTCAACATTTCTCCTCTTCCTGTGATAGGGTTTTCATCCTTTTAGTTAATTTTTAATGATGAGGGATAACCCCCAATTTCTTCCTAAGATAGGAAAATGGTTCTCCATGTAATGGTTTAGTAAAAATGTCTGCAATTTTTTTCCTTCATATCAATATACTCCAATTTGACCACTTTTTGAGACACTTGCTCTCTTATAAAATGATATTTGATTAGAATATGTTTTTACTTAGAGTGCATAACAAGATTTTTGGATATGTTTATGGCACTTGTGTTGTCACAATGTATAACAATTGAGTCCCTATACTTCACAAGTAGATATTCTAATGTTTGTTTCATCCAAATGAATTGAGTACAACATGATGCAATAGAAATATAATTAGATTATGTTGTAGAAAGTGAAATGGAGGACTACTTTTTGCTTAATCATGACACCAAGTAATATCCTAAGTAGAATGTTGCTCCACTAGTGTTTTTTCTATCATCAATACTTCCTTCCCAATATGCATTAGTAAATTCCCTTAGAGTGAAGTTATTTCTTTTTGGATACCATAATACATAATTCATAGTACCATTTATATATCTAAGAATCTGTTTTATTGCAATCACATGTGTTTCTTTTGGGGCTGACTAGAATCTGCAAACCAAACCTACAACCTGCATTACATCTGGTCTTGTAGTTGTTACATATAATAAACTACCAATTGTTGACCTATACATAGTATGATATACTTCTAAAGATTCATCATATTTTTTCAATTTATAACCAGTGATCATTGGAGTACTAATAGGTTTGGAGTCTTCCAATTTCAACTTTTTCAACATCTCTTTGATATACTTAGTTTGAGAGATGAAGATCCCTTTTTCTGATTCATATGCTTGTAAGCCTAGAAAGAATGTTAGTTCTCCCAACATTGACATTTCAATTTCCTTCTTTATTTCTGAAGAAAACTTTACACTCAGAAAGATCACTTCCAAATATGATATCATCTACGTAGACAACAACAATATTCATATTTTTGTTTTCAAACTTTATGTATAGATTATTGTCAATGGAACCTATTCTATATGCTTGTTACTTTAAATATTTGTCAAGTCTTGGGAACCATGCTCTTGGAGCTTGTTTGAGGCCATAGAGTGCATTTCTTAGTTTACACACATAATATATATTTTCTAATAGAATAAAACCTTCAGGTTGTTCAATGTAGACTTCATTTTCAAGTTCTCCATTAAGGAATGCAAATATTACATCCATTTGGTATAATTCAAAATTTTTGTAGCATGCAAATGCTAAAAACGTTCTAATGTCTTCAATTCTTTCCACATGTGCAAAAGTTTCTTGAAATTCAACACCTTCTACTTGAGCATATCCCTTTCATACTAGTAGGACCTTGTTTCTTATTACTTGACCAACCTCATTGAACTTGTTCTTGAAAACCCATTTGGTCCCATTAACATTTATGGCTTTAGGTCTTGGAACAAGTTCCCAAGTTTGGTTTTTCTCTGTTTCATCCAAATCATCATTCATAGAACCGTTCCAATCATCATTTGTGCTAGCTTCTGCAAATGTATTTGGCTCAACTAATGAGAGCAATGCTTGTTCTTCAAAAATTAGTTGTCTTCTTCATTGGACTCTTGCATCCTTTTCACCTATGATTAAGGTTTCAGGATGATTCATTTGGATTCTTCTAGATTGAGTTCTTGTATCAGATATATGAGAGTCTTCATCTTTACTTTCATGTGATTCTTCATCTTCCTTTTCTTCTTTTTCTGAAGTGTCATGCTTTTGAGAATATTCATTTGTCTCTTCATCATTTACACTTTCTTGGATTTTTATTCTTCTTGGATTAGTGTCATCAACAGTTACATTTTCACTTTTTATGATCTTTTGTAACCTTATATTGTAACATTTGTATGCCCTTTTGCTGGAAGAATATCCAATAAATATGCCTTCATATGTTCTAGATCCAAAATTCCGTAGATTATCACCCTCTCTTTTTATGTAGCATTTACTTCCAAAAACTCTAAAATACTTAACCGAATTTGGTATTCCAAACCATAGATAATAAGGATTTTTGTCACTATTTACTTTGAGTTGTCCTCTATTTTGTACATAGACAGATGTATATACCCCTTCTCTCCAATATCCATTAGGAATTTTTGCTTCATTAAGCATAGTTCTAGCTTCTTCTTGGAAAGTCATTTTTTTACTCTCAACAACTCCATTTTGTTGAGGTGGTTTTGGGGATGAAAATTACCTTTGGATTCCATGAGTTTCACAAAACTCATTGAATTCATTTGAGGTGAACTCACCACCATTATCTGATTTTAAACATTTAATCTTGAGATTTGCTTCATTTTCAACAAGTGCTTTGAAGGATTTGAACTTCATTAAGGATTATGATTATTCTTTAAGAAATGCCACCCAAGTCATCCTTGTATAATCATCAATTAATAACATGAAGTAATGTTCATATTGAAGTATTTTAGTCGTTGTAGGTCCACAAGATCAGTGTGAATTATTTCTAATGGCTGAGAGGTTGTATGCTATTTGACCTTGAATCTTGTCCTTGTTTGCTTCCCATGAAGACAATGTCTACAAACATGGTTTGGTGGTTTTATTATCTTTGGAAAATTCCTTACAAATACCTTCTTACTGAATTTTATAAGATTGTCTAAACTCAATTTCCCCATCCCTCTATGCCATAGAAAAATTTCATCAATTTCACTCATATATCATTGTTCTCCATTTTCTAAACTATACACATTGCTTGGAGTTCTCACAATAGTCCCAACAAGTTTTCTTGAATCTTTTATTTTGATTTCACACTTCTTGGAATCAAACATACATATGTGTCCTTGATCACATGTTTGGCTCACACTTAAGAGATTATATTTTTAGTTCTTTACAAACAAAACATTTTTAGCTTTCATTTTGTCTCTAAGAGCCATTGTACCCTTCCCAATTATTTTAGAGGATAAATTATCTCCAAAAGTGACTTTTCCTTTTTTATTTCTTTTTATGATTATAAACTTGTTTAGATCTCATGTCATTTGTTTTGAGCATCCACTATCCACATGCCATAGTTTTTTTTTGAAGATAGAGCTATTGAACACTCCACATATTCCTTAAGAGATTATATTTTAAGTTCTTTACAAGCAAAACATTTTTAGCTTTCATTTTGTTTCTAAGAGCCATTGTACCCTTCCCAATTATTTTAGAGGATAAATTATCTCCAAAAGTGACTTTGCCTTTTTTATTTCTTTTTATGATTATAAACTTGTTTGGATCTCATGACATTTGTTTTAAGCATCCACTATCCACATGCCATAGTTTTTTTATGAACATAGAGCTATTGAACACTCCACATATTCCTTATTCTTCCAAACTTTCCTCTCCTCATTTCCTTCATATTTTGTGGTGCCATTCTGCATTGGAATCACTAGTTTACAATTTCTAGTTATGTGTCCTTGGTTACCACATTTGTAACATTCTATATTATAACTATGTAGAGGAGAAAAAGAGTTATAATTTATTCCTTTTGGATTGATTCTGGTAACATTCTTCTTATAGAAAATAGATTGTGATGTAATGTATTTCCCAATATGAATCACTAGTTTACAATTTCTAGCTATATTTTCTTGGTTACCACACTTGTAACATTCTATGGCATACCTCAGTAAGGGTGGGAAATAATTTTTATTTCTTCCTCCTTCAAAAACACTAGAATTGACATTCTTATAGAGATATTTTTTGTTATGTTTTTGGTATGCTTTGTATTCCATTGCTTTATGTCCAAACGTGTTGCAGGCATAACAATTTTCCAAAACGAGTTGTTGATGTCTACTTGGCACATTATCTGTCCTGCTTTCATTTTGAGAAAGAGAAATTTTTTGACTATATTCCTTTACAACTACTCTCATAAGTGCATTAGCATAAATTCTTTTATCTCCTTCATTATTTATGAAAGAGGATTGTTCTGGCTTCTTTCCTTTTTTCATAACCTAGTCTAGTTTTATTATTGGATGATATTTGACAACTTAGGATGTCATCTAGAGTTTTTGAGCTGCTTTTAAACTTTGATTGAAAGGATTATTCATTAGTCTTCCTTCTAAGCAAGATCATTTCAGCTTCAAACTTTTAATTCTTTATCTCTTTTCTTGAGCTTCCATTCTAGATTGTTTTCAACCTTTTTGGTTTATTGAAGATGATTTTTTAAGTCAGAAATAATTCTTTCTGCATCATTTTTTTTCTCCTCAAATTTTGTGACATGAATTTTTAGTTTTTTGTACATCCTTTTATACTTCCCTAATTCTTCAGGAGAACTAATAAGTTATACTTCAAGATCTACCAAACCTTCTACTTCTTCTTTAGATATGTTGTTATATATTCCCATGAATAGTACTTCTGCTTCTTCATCTTCACTAGACTCATTTGAGAAGCTATCATCCATGAAATAGAAGTTTTTATTCTTTTTCTTAAATTTCTTCTTGTATATGGTTTTACTCTTTTGATCTTTCTTATGACTACAAGGTTCTTCATCATAACTATCCTCTTGCTTTGGGTAAGAACACTTTGAGGCATAGTGACCAATCTATCCACATTTAAAACATTTTAGGGGTATCTTTCCTTTGTACTTTCCTATACCTCTCTCAAGTTTCTTGATAAAAAAATCTTCTTCATCATCTGAGTTCTCTGAGTGGTTCTTGGATAACGATTTATACTTCTTTGGCTCTTTTGAGGATTTAAATGTTTCCTCTTTTATTGATGGTCCATCTAGTCCTATTCTCATCTCATAGGAAATAAATACCCCATGTAGTTCATCAACTTCCATAAGTTCAAGATCATCTCGTTATTTTGAAGTAGACACCTTTGAGTCATACCTAATTGGTAGGGTTCTTAGTACCTTTTCAAAAAATTATTTCTCCTTTGAGACTTCTAATAACATTGATAAATTCGTCTACTCTTAGAAGATATTCTGCAATGTTTTCCTCTTCTTTCAATTTTAGACTTTCAAGCTACCCTTTGTATGTTTGAATTTATAAGCTCCTTCATAAATAGTTTTTAATTTATCCCAAGCATGTTTGGATGTATTACATTGCATAAGCTTAACAAACAATGAATTTGTTAATCCATTTAATATTGCATTCAAATATTTTGCATTTGATTCATATTGATCTAGTTCATCTCTATATGTAGGCAGGTTTCCTGGTATGTTATACTCTTTTTCAATGAAACTCTAAACCTTGCTTCCAAGAGACATTAGATGGCATATCATTCTTACACTCCATAATGCATAATTTTATCTTGTAAATAATGGAGGTATGTTGATAGTTAACCCTTCTGGTTGATCCATAGTGGTTTTTAATAGTGTAACGTCCCCAACCCTCCGATCGGCGAAGAGGACGCTGCCAACATACTATCTACCCAGGCAACTAGCCCCATGAACATACAAATGATAAGAATTGAAATGCTTTGAACTAAAACATGCATAGATGCATAATTATTTATCATACAGCAGAAGCAAACTACATTCCATTCAAGCATTTAGCATGTTCATCATTTTCATTAAACATCAAATACAATTGCAGAGATGAAATAGATAAGAGTACTTATTTTATGAAGAAGAACACCCTACAACCAACTATGTCGTTGCAATGTTCCACCCAACCATATGCTAGTGTGCTCCTTAATCTCTCAGCAAGACTGCCACCCTTGAGCAGGGTATGATTCCCACAAGGTATAAGGAAATTAAGCAGGCTCACACATAGCCAAAGATATGTGAAGACTCATTCAAGCCAACATGGCTGATTTTATCAGGCCAAGAGTACACAAAAGCACATAACCAAGCCAACAAGTTGGGTTTATCAGGTTATTGAGATATGGAAACATTGTCTGCTAAGCTAGTGGGCTCACTGAAGAGATAAAGATGCCTACGCTAGAACTAGCTTGACTCCTAAGACATCCACACACACCCAACACAAGGAATCTTTCCCTTCTCTGTTGCATAGTCCCTGAGGACATGACTTCCCTTCCAGTTCTATTCAGGGGGTGTTGAGAAGAGATCCATCCCTCTAGCTCTTTTTATGAGGCTCCTGCAAAACACTAGGTTTGTCAAGCAAACTCCTTTCCAATCCTACATAGTCCAAAGACCAATTGCATACACAAAAATATACACAATTTCTGGGTTGAGGAAAATAGTTCAGCCACAAAATTAATAGCCAAGGAGGGTAAGAAAAACCCCTAACAGAAAATTCGATTTTTGAGCGACGTTTTGGACCTAACGTGGCCAAAAACGAATTCAAACACCCCTAAGAGAATGTCGTCTCTCCTCCCAATTGCTGGGCAACTTAAAAATGATTTTTAGCTTGGTAATCAGTGGGGAAATGCAACAAAAATTGTGGGTAAGGAAACCCAACCAAAGACCATTGCAAAAAAAATGAAATTCTTAGCTCGAGGAAAAGAAGAAACGACTGCCCACGTGAGGTAAAACTCACACACAGCAACCCGAAACAAATTTTACACATAGAAAATTCCCAACCACTTGAGAGAGCCCCAACGTGGGTGAATGATGATGAGGAAAATGCCGAGGAGCCCAAATCGCGAAGGAGAAACATACCATAGGAAAAATCATGGAGGTGAAACAACTCCCAAGCTTCCCTGCGTGAGAAAAAAATGAAGAACGTGGATGTATGGCCAAATGGGCCTGCATTTTGGGTGTTTTCTTGCCACCAAAGTCAAAATCGATTTTCCCCAAAAATGGGTTTTCCCCAAATTCGAATTTCCTACCCATACTCTTCCCATCCCCATGCAATAACTACTTCAACCAATTTTTGGCAGAATTAAATGATTTGGGAAAGAGACAAAATGGGTAGTTTAGGGTTTGATGGGTTCTCCCTTTGACAGTTGGATTTTCCCCATTGGCCCAAAGGTTTAAATAATTTCCCTCCCTATTCCTTAGGAAAATCATGCCCCCGTCTCTTTTAATGTTGCATAGACATAGCGGGTTGTGGGTATTTTAATTAAAATGCATATTTACATGATTGCAAAAATTATAATGTGTCGGATAGCACAATATACTATTGGCAATGATTTTAATCGTTGAAACATAAAACATTAAATCGATGGTGGGAATTTTGCCTTTAGTTCCACACCATGATTAATTACAATATATACATCATATACATTTTTAATGCAAACAGGGTCAAAACTGGGGTGTTACATCCCCCTCCCCCTTCAACAGCACTGTCCTCTGTGCTTTACAAAATTGAACAAAATGCTACACTGGTACCGCATCAATGCTCCATAAAATTGAACAAAAATAGATGTGCTAATCGCATGGCATCCTCCAGCTCCCACGTAGCCTCTTCAGGACCGTAGTGCTCCCATTGCACCTTTACCTACCCTATGGATACGTTCTGGAGCATTGTGACCTTCCTATCGAGGATGCACATTGGATCGATTTGGAACTCTCCCTCGGGTTCCACCTGAATCACATCTCAATTTATCACATGGTTAGGATCATGTACATATTTCTTAAGCAAAGAAACATGCAAAACATTATGATCTCTAGTGCTAGCAAGAAATGCAACTCTATATGCAACTGGCCCTATTCTTTCAAGCACTTCAAATGGTCTACAATATCTTGGTGACAACTTTGCACAACTTTCAAGCTTCAAGGAACTCTTCTTTTCCCTCACTCTGAGGTAAACATGATCCCCAACACTGAAATCTCTATTCATCCTATGCTTATTTGCATAGATTTTCTGTCTATCCCGGGCTGCTTTCATATTCTGTCTGATCTACACAACCTCTTGCTCCATCTCCTTGAGTAATTATGGACCAAGCACAACTCTGTTCACTGGATTATCCCAAGTCACTGGTGTCCTACACCTTCTGCCATACAAAGCTTCATACGGGCTCATCCCCAAGGATGCTTGATGTCCATTGTCATAAGAAAAATATACAAAGTGTAAATAATCTTCTCACTTGGTTGGTTTGTCCATCACATACATGCGAAGCATGTATTCAAGCACTTGATTAACTCTCTCTATTTTCCCATTAGTTTGAGGATGGTAGGCAGTGCTGAAATTCAACTTTGTACCCAAATATGCAAACAACCCCTTCCAAAAATTGGAAGGGAACTTGACATCTCTATCAGAGACTATTTCCTTAGGAAATCCATGCAATTTGAAAATCTCCTTCATGAAGATATTTGCAATGTCATTAGTCTTATGCGTAGATTTAACCGGTATAAAATGCGTTTCCTTTGTCAACTTGTCCACCACAACCATGATGGAATCATGTCGTCTGCAAGTCATTGGAAATCCTGTAATAAAATCCATGGAAATAACTTCCCATTTCCATTATGGAACTGGGAAAGGCTGCAACAAACCTGCAGGGTGTTAATGCTCAACCTTTACTTGCTAACATTTCATGCACCTTGAAATATATTTAGCCATGTCCTTTTTTATTCCTGGCCAAAAGTACTACTTTCTGGCTATAGCAATTGTCTTTTGATATCCTGGGTGACCAAAACATGGAGCTTGATGGATTTCATCCATAACAACTCTCCTCAACTCTGATACTTTTGGAATATAAATTCTTCCTTTATAAGTAATAATTCCATCTTCTTACAACTTATATCCCTCATACATCTTCTCAAGACTTTGCTGCTGCAATTTGTCTTTTACCTGTTCATACAATTCATCTCCAACAGTATGATTAAGAATCTGCTGTCTCAAATCTGATTGGAAAATACTAAGAGATGCCACATGCATTTCCTGCACCTTCCTAATGAGTGCATCAGCTACCTTATTCTCTTTCCCCTTTATGCGCTTGATTTCAAAATCAAACTCACATAAAAAATCCAACCATCTAGCTTTCCTAGCATTTAGAGTAGGATGATCAAACAAATACTTCAAACCACAATGGTCTATCCTTAGCTCAAATCTTTTTCCCATCAAGTAATTCCTCCACATCTTGAGAGCATGTACTATGTGTTACGGAGAGAAATTCCTATGGCTTGGGGTACCACAAAAGACAACTTGACTCCAGAAATCAATCCTTTCCAATATGCAATAGAAATTAAATGTCTAACACTAAAGGATCAGACCTCGTACCTTATTCTGGACGGTTGAAGTAGATCCCCATTGAGCTTTCCAACTTCAGCTTGAATTGATATATTACTTCCTCAACAACAAGTAAATAATACAAGCATTCTATATATCATGGTGTTAGATCTATTCTAGCATATATAATCAATAATGTATAAGCATTTGACATAATCCAATGGATAAAATATTCATTCAAACACACATTATTGGACAGGAAAAGATATTTCTATTAATATAAATCAGAGATTACAAGATACAACCTCTTTCGACACGTCTGCGAATCGGAGAAACTGAATCCCCCACTTGGGCCTCCACCACTTCAATCCTCCATCACTAGATAGCAAGCTCGCAAGCAAAAGGCAAGCTTGGGAAGAAAACAACAGTGCTCCAAGGGACAAAGGGATTATTAATTCTTGCACATTGATCTAGGAACTAAGAATCAATCTCATGAAAGAATAATCAACAAATACTCATGAAATGGTGTTAATCAGGACCAGAATGGTTTCCTCTGTGTATATTCAATAAACAATGAATAGTTACAATAATAATGTCAAGCAATAGCTTGAATCCATGAAGAATTCGAATACCTAAGGAGACAATTCAAATTTAGTGAGTGAGTCTAGCTTAACTGACTCTCAACCATTGGTTCACACTCAGTTAACCACTTGACCAAAACCCTAATTGACTCACCAAACCCTAATTGAATTCGGAGTGCAATAAATGACTGAATCTCAACTGAAGGAGATCAAACACATGTCATAGCAAGCCAACCATCAAGTGCTAGTGTTCCATGACTTCAATGAACCCCGATGAGGTTAACTAAAGCTAAACTGACCATCAAAAGTTGGTGGAGGTGCCCTGTTGATTCTAGATCATTAAATAATAATAAATAATCATTAAATAATATATTTAATGAGAGGAGGCACCTTAACTGACTGGTTGAACTGATTGTAACCACCAGTTAGCAATTAGGTGCATTAATATCACTCAAATCACCCTCGGAGTGCTCCAGTTAGCCTCCTTGACTGTAGGATAAGGATAAGTTAGCCTCCTTGAATGTAGGAAGGTGTGGGTGTGACTGGATGATGGAAATTAATGCTCCACTGATGTCAATTAATGTCAATTATACTTAGGATAGTTGTTTAATTAGGCCAATTTGACCAAAAAGAGTGTGTATGATGGTAAATGTCTCCAACACCCCCCCTTAAGCTATACTCAGGAAGAGTTAGAAAACATAGATGCATAAAAATTCTAGGGCCTTGGAAACTAAGGCCATAGGTCACCATGTACAATAAAGTAACTGCTTAATATAACCAAGGAAATGGGGAAAACCTCATGGGAAAAATACCCCCTCTCAAACTAAGCAGAAAATCAAGAATTGGTTCTTCTATGCAGCAACATCCTGAGACTGTGCATGTGAACCTTTGAATCCAAACTAAATGAATATGTCTGGAGGAATCTTCCACTTTGGAAGAATAACAATGCACTCAACTGATTAAAAAATATAAACAACTGCACGGTGAAAACTGGACCCATGTAGAGCAACTGAAATCATCTGAAGAGAGAGCAAAGGTTCTTGAGGATTCGAACCATGTGTGGAACACTCAAGAAACTGATATGTTGCAACCTTGAACAGAAAACCATGAGTGGTAAAATCAGCCCCAATTCTTAGGAGCAAGTGTCCAAGTGGATGCAGAATGTCTTCCTCTTTACTAGTTCTGTGAGGAGATGAGCTTGTGACCAAAGGTAGAGAATCCCTGGGACTCTTGAGAGCGAATGCTTGAGATCCATAATATGATATAGCTTCAGAAATATCTAATGATTCACAAAATGAAATATCAGCAACCTCATAAGAGGAAACTAACACCAAATCCCTAACATCAAAATTGTAGAAGAACCGCGGTACTTGATTTTTCACACCGGAATTGGTGAGAGCAGCTACAAGCATGACTGAAAGCTCTTGGATTTTAAAATATGAACAAAATAATATCAGATCAGAATATAAATCAGATGTAAATAATTTCACAACAGATCCAAAACTATGAAATGAAATCAAATCCCCAGCAGCAGTTTTGTAGGAGACTTGCGGTACTTGTTTCTTCACACCGTTGATGAGAATAGCTACAAGCAGTACTGAAGGTTTATGAGCCTGAAATTTTGAACCAAGAAATATCAGATCAGATCCAAATAAGATCATATCAAATCCAATGAGTTTCATATCATATACAAAATTATGGTCAACCAAGACGGTGGATGCACAGTTGTCTTTTTCTTCAAAATTCTGAATTTTGGTGCATGCAATCCTGCAGGATTTTGCTGGAAGATCTAGATCATGGGGAGCGAATGTGTCAATATTATAATCTGATATTTCTTCCAAAATATCCAAGTTTTTACATATTTTCACACCAGCAGCAACATTAGAGGGAGAAAAATTAAATTTCTTTTCACTTTCGGAAGCAATAACTGGTAAATTTTGCACAGAGTTCAAAGGAAAATCACCGATGAATGTTTGCATGGAAGTGTAGCAGTATTTTTATTCAATATCAGAGATTTGAATGTCTTCTTCTGTTTCAGCAATATGAGAAGATGAGATATCAGATATCTCATGAACTTTTGGAGCATCAGGAGAAGGAGTCATTGCATGGAGACTTTCTTCAATTCAAATTGAATGTGTAGAAGATTCTGCTTCATCTTCATTAGAGAGAGTAGAGGTTGAGAATTTTGAGTAAAGAACTCTTGCGGTGCTGGATGTGATCTCCAAAGTACTATTATGATCCTCATTGTGCTTGCCAAAGGTTCTGTCCAATTTTGTCCAGACTTCCTTTGGGTATTCAGCAGAGCCAATAATAAGGTAGTACAAGCTAGGAGAAAGGGCCAGACATATTGCTCCAAAAGCTCTATCACCGTCATTTAGCCGGTCATTCTCATTCTCATAAGACTCTTTTCCTAGTCCAATAGACACCTCATAGAGACCTCGTCTCTTCAGAGATGCAATCATCTTCAACTTCCATTCTGAATAGCTTGTGAATGGGGTGAGAAGAGGGATTGATGAGTCCATTCGAAGTTGTACCTGATAAAACCTACAAATCAAAACAAAAGGGGCACCATAAGGTCGGACATCCTGTACATTCTAGGCTTTCATCACACCTAGCATAGTCAATCAAGCAAGCTTGATCAACAAGTTCTTTACTTGGGATATTGAGTGGTAAGCCTTGGCTTCTGGTGCAGTGCTAGATTTTTGAGCTATTGCTCAAATTTCATGGAGAAATCTGTCAAAAAGCTTGTTTTTGAGAGATAGATATTCGTCCCACCGTATGCTCTGATACCATATTAATTCTTGCACATTGATCTAGGAACTAAGAATCAATCTCATGAAAGAATAATCAACAAATACTCATGAAATGGTGTTAATCGAGACCAGAATGGTTTCCTCTATGTATATTCAATAAACAATGAATAGTTACAATAAAAATGTCAAGCAACTGCTTGAATCCATGAAGAATTTGAATACCTAAGGAGACAATTCGAATTTAGTGAGTGAGTCTAGCTTAACTGACTCCCAACCATTGGTTCACACTCAGTTAACCACTTGACCAAAACCCTAATTGACTCACCAAACCCTAACTGAAGTCGGAGTTCAATAAATGACTAAATCTCGACTGAAGGAGATCAACCACATGTCATAGCAAGCCAACCATCAAGTGCTAGTGCTCCATGACTTCAATGAACCTCGATGAGGTTAACTGAAGCTGAACTGACCATCAGAAGTTGGTGGAGGCGCCCTGTTGACTCCAGATCATTAAATAATAATAAATAATCATTAAATAATCATTAAATAATATGTTTCATGAGAGGAGGCGCCTTAACTGACTGGTTGAACTGATTGTAACCACCAGTTAGCAATTAGGTGCATTAATATCACTCAGATCACCCTCGGAGTGCTCCAGTTAGCCTCCTTGACTATAGGAGAAGGCTAAGTTAGCCTCCTTGACTGTAGGAAGGTGTGGGTGTGATTGGATGATGGAAATTAATGCTCCACTGATGTCAATTAATGTCAATTATACTTAGGATAGTTGTTTAACTAGGCCAATTTGACCAAAAAGAGTGTGTATGATGGTAAATGTCTCCAACAGGGATGCAGACTCAAGCATAAGTTCCAGCAACAATGGACTATAGTTTCTTTACTCTTAATTATCTCTTATGCCTTCAATGTACCAAGGGGTTCCTTATATAGCTTTTCAAAGGGGTAATGAAAGGTCGAATCTGAGCGATCTCAAGGCATATGGAAGGCCAGGAGTCAAATGAGTCAGATCCATGTCAAGGAAAACTCTAAAAGGATTTGGATTTTGTATACATCTCGATGTACACGATTTTAGTGGTCAAACCCATGTATATACGCGTTTATAGGTATAAAAGTCGCATGTATCATTTTTCACATGTTTTTAGGGATGGTTAAGGAAACATCAAAGGACAAAAAATAGTCCATGGGGTCTAAGGAGTCTACAGCAGGACAGGGGAAGGCCATACAAAGTGTGATTCACCTGGAGTGGTGAAATCAGCTATAACACTATGGTTGCAAGTTCTAGAACATGGGTGGCATAGTTCTTCTCATTCTCCTTCAACTTTCTTGACTCATAACCTATCACGTGGTTGTCTTGCATAAGGACTCCTCTAAGCCCTTGTCTGTATGCATCGGTACACACCACAAAATATTTCTTTGGGTCTGCAACCTTCAATACTAGTGCACTAGTGAGAATATTCTTCAACTGCTCAAAGCTTTCTTCACACCTCGATGTCCATTCAAACTTTATCCCCTTCTTTTGTAAAGAAGTGATGGCATGTGCAACTTTGGAGAACCCTTCAATGAATCTCTGGTAGTATCCTACAAGTCCCATAAAACATCTTACATCTATCACATTTCTTGGAGTAGGCCAATTCATAATGGCTTCGATATTTTTAGGGTCCACAGATATACCCTCTTCTGAGATAATGTGACCCAAATACTGAATTCTATCTCTATAGAAGTCACACTTGGATTAGCTTTGCACATAGCTGATGCTCCTAAGCAATTGCAATGTCATTCTCAAATGCTCTTCGTGGTCTTCCTCATTATTAGAATAAATAAGAATGTCATTAAGCAAAACAAGAACAAACTTGTCCAAATACCTGCTGAAGACACTATTCATAAGGCACATAAATGTAGCTGGTGCATTTGTGAGACCAAGTGGTACCATTATAACTCATAATGTCCATACCTTTTTCTAAAGGTTTTCTTATGAATGTATTCATCCTTGATTCTTACCTGATGGTAACCAGAACTCAAGTCAGTCTTGGAAAATACCTTTTCTCCTCTCATTTGATCAAAGAGGTCATCAATCCTAGGAAAAGGATATTTGTTCTTCACCGTGACTTTGTTCAGCTGTCTGTAATCAATACACAACCTAAGTGTACCATCTTTATTCTTTACAAATAGAACTGGTGCTCCCCAAGGAGACACACTCGACATGATATACTTTTTCTCCAACAACTCTTGTAGTTGCGTCTTCAGATCTAGCATCTCAGGTGTACTCATCCTGTAGGGTGTCGTGGACACTGGTGCTACTCCTGGCAGAAGTTCAATTGTGAAATCAATGTCTCTCTTTGGAGGAAGCCCTGTAATCTCATCAGGAAACACATCCCTGAATTCCTGCAACACATTAAAGTCCTCCAACCTAGGAGTTTCATTCTCTGTTGCCTCCAAAATATGAGCTGCATGCAACTGGAAACCTTTCCTCTAGAACTTCTTCAACTGCATTGCTGAAATCTGCCTTACAGAAATCACCTTTGGAATGCATTTCACAATCCTTGAGTTTCCTTCTTCATCCAAGCACTCAAAAGCCTTATTGTAACAGTCAAGATTTACCCTGTGAGCTTCTAACCAATCCATTCCAATGAGAACATCATAGGAACCAAGTGGTAGAACATTCAGATCAACACAAGTGACCAGTCCATTCATGACCAATGGACCGCTTCTCTACCACTTCACTAACCTTTCTCTTAGTTCCAGTGGCTAGCTAAACTAACCAAGATTTTCTATGCTTTCCTTTCTTAAAAGCACAAGTCTCCACTGCTCTAGGAGTAATTTAACTATGAGTAGAAACAGGGTCAATCAAAATAGAAACAGATTGCTCAACAATATTACCTGCAACTTCAACCATAGTTGACTGGTGATCTTCTTGGCGGTCCTCTAGTGCTGCATAAATACAAGGGACGACCCTTGCAACTTGACCCACTATTTCTACTTCTTGAATGTTGTAAGCTGGCCTTGCACTCTCATTCTCAAGTGGACAATTCCTGCACATGTGGGGTCCTCGACATTTCTAACATTGGAGAGGTTCTATGTTCTGTTGTGGATCTCTAGGATTTTCTCCCACCACTCCCACTGGCTTACTCGTAGCTTGGGATGGCTGCTTCTACTGATTCCTGAAGCTAGAAGGTTTGAAACCTTTCTTCCTTTGGTCAGACTTCTCATTCTTTGTATCCTTCCATGTCTTATGATAATCAGGTTTACCTTTTCTTTGCTCATAGAAATACTTAGCCTTCCTTATTGCTTCTTGAAGAGTTCTAGGTTCATAAAACTCAATTCTTTCTTTGTAAGACTGAGGAAATCCACTCATGAAATGATGGATTTTCACTTTTTCATGTTTGATGTACCTAACATACCTCAATAGTTCCAAGAACTTATTGGCATACTATTCCATGGTGTGTTGTCCCAATCTTAGCTCATGTAATTCCTTAATCTTATCATCATAGCACCTGTCAGAGAGATACTTATGCTTGAAATACTTATTGTAACCTTCTTTACTTGTCTGTGGTGTTCCCACCATATGGATTATCTTCCAGTCAAATTGAATATAGCTACCCTTGCTTTCATATTTCCAGAGTATTCTTGAGGAAATACTTCCTCATCCCAAGAATCCAAGCCTCAGCTTCTTAACCAGTCTTGACCTCACCATTAAAAGTAGGAGGCCTTGCCATTTTGAATTCATCTTGTGAATTGTTCTTGTAATGTCTCCTCCTCTTATTCCTGCAAGCTGGAGAGCTTGAATCCCCACTGGGTTTTTTCAGAATCATATGACCCATTGGTATTCCATTCTGGAGTATTCCTTCTGTCCCTGGAAGCCTTCCTGGAGACATGGGACCTTTTATGGGAATATCCCGTGATGCTACTCCTGCTTCTTTCTGGATTAGTTGTTTTATGCCCAGAGTTTATCTGTCCCTGGATATCTGTCAAAATCTATAGTATATATGTATTTATATGATTTTGATCTTTTTGAGCCTTAAACATCCTTTCATTGTCTTCTCTGCAACTTTGCAACTCCACCCTTAGGCTCTTCATGGTGACTGCAATATCTAGGGGAGTCTCTTGATTTCTCCTCCCATTGGACTTTGTCTCGTCATTTCCAACTCTGACATTTTATCCCATAGCATCTTCCTCAAACTCATAGGGGTCTTGTGCATCATTCATTTCATCGATTCTCATCTTGGCCCAACCAAGAATGAATATTTGAAACTGCTCTACACAGAATGTTGCCTTTGAAGGTGACTATAGTTATGCAAAATGTGTTAATAAACACAACTGATAGCTGCATAACAATCTCATGAGTTCATAATTACTTGCATGAATTTAGAAAATACTATATTGACAACTTTGTCAAAACATAGAATTTTCTTTTCACTAAGAACGATGATCTCAGTGGGACGATCGGATTTTCCCATCCGATCGGCAAAAATTTAGGTTTCTCACCCAATGCTTCAGTGGATCGATATTCATTTCCATTTCGATGCCTTATTGAATGATCTTCCTTTGTCTTTCGATTCCTTATCAGATCAATCTTCCTCTATCTTCCGACGCCTTATTTGATCAATCTTCCTCTGTCTTCCGATGCCTTATTAGATCGATCTTCCTCTGTCTTCTGATGCCTTATCGAATCGATCTTCCTCTGTCTTTTGACACCTTATCAGATTGATCTTCCTTTGTCTTTCGATGCCTTATTTGATTGATATTCCTTTATCTTTTGACGCGTCGACTCCCTTCTGGTGAGCCTTGCCGACACCTCGACTCCCCTTCAACAAATTCTGATGATTTTGACACTTAGAAAAAATTTCAAAATTTTTTTTCTTTTCGTTTTCCTTGTCGATTGGATTTTGGGTTGTTAGTCAATGTATCGGCTCAACCCAGCCGATACTATCAGTTCCACCCAGCTGAGACCTTCGGCTCCACCCAGCCGAGACCTTCGCCAAAAATTCCAACTTAGAAAATTTTTGAATAGTTTCTCTCTACTTTGGTTTCTTTGTCGGATGGACTTGGCTAAGTCATTTGACATATCAGATGGACTCAGCTTAAGTCATCTGACGTATCAGATGGGATCAACTTAAGTCATCCGCGACGTATTAGATGGACTCATCTCAAGTCATCCGATATTTTCTACACTTAGAATTTTTTTTAAAATTCTTCCCGTGTTTCACATTTTTCCTCTATTGGGCAGAGGGTAACCTTGCCTCTCTCACTTCTCTTCATGGCCCATTGATTCCCATGCTACAACGAAGCTCTGATACCACACTGTAACATCCCAACCCTTCGACCGATGAAGAGGACGCTATCGACCTACTATCCACCCATGCAACTAGCCCCATGAACATACACATGATAAGAATTGAAATGCTTTGAACTAAAACAAGCATTGATGCATAATTATTTATCATACAACGGAAGCAAACTACATTCCATTCAAGCATTTAGCATGTTCATCATTTTAATTAAACATCAAATACAATTGTAGAGATGAAATAGACAAGAGTACTTATCTTATGAAGAAGAACACCCCGCAACCAACTATGTCACTGCAATGTTCCACCCAACCATAGGCTAGTGTGATCCTTAATCTCTCAGCAACACTTCCACCCTCGAGCTGGGCATGATTCCCACAAGGAATAAGGAAACTAAGAAGGCTCACATGTAGCCAAAGATATGTCAAGACTCAGTCAAGCCAACATGGTTGGGTTTATCAGGCTAAGAGTACATAGCAACACATAACCAAGCCAACAAGTTGGGTTTATCATGTTATCAGGAGATGGAAACACTGTTTTCTAAGCTAGTGGGATCACTGAAGAGATAAGTATGCCTACACCAGAACTAGCTTGACTCCTAAGAAATCCACACACACCCAACATAAGGAATCATTCCCTTCTCTGTTGCACAGTCCCTGAGGACATGACTTCCCTTCCAGTGCTATTCAGGGGGTGTAGAGAAGAGAGCCATCCCTCTAGCTCTTTCTATGAGGCTCCTACAAAACACTAGGGTTGTCAAGAAAACTCCTTTCCACTCCTACACAGTCTAAATACCAATTGCTGTCACACCCCAGTTTTGACCCTGTTGCATTAGATGTATATGATGATGTATATATTGTAATGATCGTGGTGTGGAGCTCAAGGCCAAGGCCCCACCATTGATCGGATATGCTATGTTTTGGATTTAAACTTGTCACCGATGGTATATCATGGCATGCGACACATATTAAGTTTATCATCATGTAAATATGCATCTTTAATTAAATAACCCCACCAGCTACGAACGCGACAACTAGAATGAGAAAGGGGCATGATTTTCACAAGGATAAGGGTGGGGAATTTGTCAAACCTTGGGCCAATGAGGGAAAATACCCATGTGTCTTCTTTCCTTTCCTTACCCAACCACCTTCATTAATAATTTCTGCTGGTAGCTGGGGGAAGTTATGGCAGTTATTTTTTTGGGAGTGGGTGTAGCAAGACTATCAGTCCTTGCCCACACGCACACTCCACTCATGGTTGACTTCACAATGGCAAAGGAAAAACCATGACGATCACTCTAGTGGACAGGCTACTCTCTCCATGATAGTGCGGAAGCTCTCACACACTTCCAATCTACATTCTCCACTGTTGTTCATGCCTCACGTTTTCATTCATTCCTCACGATAGTCTGATTGCTCCCATGCATAGGCTTCTTTACTGTTGGTCTCACGCAGCTGAAAGAGAGGAGCCGTTCCACTACCATTCACGTTTTCCTCACGAAGGAATCGACTGTGTTTCAACCCGTATTTGGGACTGAGTGTGGATTTCTCTCACACGCTGTGTTTTTCCGTTTTTGTTACTCGCGGAGCTAGCTGGGAGTCGTTCAGCCACTATTGCCCACGATTTTCCTGTGGAAAGCCATTTTACACTCAGGGACTGCGTGTAAGTTTTGCTTGCTATTTTGTGGCTTGTGCTTATGTTTCCCCTCTGTCTTTGGGAGTCTGGATAAGTCTCCCTGGTGGTTTTGTTTCCCAGGACGGGTCATTATTTTCCCCATGTTGTAAATTGTGTGCACTGATACGTTCAGTGGACTGTGGTAAATTTGTTTGAGAGTCATTTTGGCCACAATAGGGCCAAGAATGACTCAGGAGTCGTTTTCCCTGTTAAGGTGTGACAGTTGATTTAATTGCAGGCGTGCAATGGTTGGTCTTCGGACTGTGTTAGGAGCAGGGATGGGGGATTGGTTTTCTTGATACACCTAGTGTGTTGGAAACCACACATACAGAGCAAGAGGGTTGGATTTCTTCTCCACAACCCCTGAATAGCACTGGAAGGGAATGCAGGGCCTGAGGGACTGTGTAGCAGAGAAGGAACTGATTCCTTGTGTTGGGTGTGTGTGGGTGTTTTAGAAGCCAGGCTAGTTCTAGTGTAGGTGTTCTTGGCTTTGCAAGGAGCTCACCAGCTTAGCATTTAGCCTTTCCCACTCCTGGATGGCCTGATAAACCCACTGTGTTAGATTGGCTATTCTTTGTGTATCCTTGGCTATGTGTAAGCCTGCTTGTTCCCTTATTCCTTGGAGAATCATGCCCAGCTCGGGGGTGGCAGCACTGCTGAGAGATTAAGGAGCACACTGGCCTATGGTTGGGTGGAACGTTGCAGCGACGTAGCTGGTTGTGGATCGAGTTCTTCATAAGATAAGTGATATTGCTCATTTTACTTCCGCAATCATACTTCTGTTAACGATTATGATGAACATGTTGATGAATGAATGCTGTATGAATGTGTGTTGTTTCCACTGCGTATGATAAAGATTTGCATCTGTGCATGTTCTAGTTCAAATTATTTTACATCAGCATTCTGTTTCAGTTAGCTTATGCCTTCACATGCTCATGGGGCTAACTTCCCGGATGGTTAACACTATGGGGTCATGTCCTCTTCGCTTGTCGGAGGGATGGGGATGTGACAATTGCATACATAGAAATATACACAATTTATGGGTTGACGAAAATAGTTTGGCCATAGAATTAATTTCCATGGAGGGTAAGAACAACCCCTAACAACAAATTCGATTTCCCAGGGACGTTTTGGCCCTAACGTGTCCAAAAATGAATTCAAACACCCCCAAGAGAACGTGGTCTCTCCTCCCAATCACTGGGTAATTCAAAAATGAATTTAGCTTGGAAAATAAGTGGGGAAATGCAACAAAAATTGTGGGTAAGGAAACCCAACCACATACCATTGCAAAAAAAATGAAATTCTCATCCCTAGGAAAAGAAGAAATGGCTGCCCACGTGAGGTAAAACACACACAGAGAAACCCAAAACGAATTTCACACACAGAAAATTCCTAGTCGGTTGAGGGAGCCCCAACGTGGGTGAATGATGATGAGGAAAACACCCAGGAGCCCAAATCATGAAGGAGAAACATACCACTGGAAAAATCATGGAGGTGAAATAGCTCCCAAGCTTCCTTGCGTGAGAAAAACATGAAGAACGTGGATGTATGGCCAAATGGGCCTGCATTTTGGGTGTTTTCTTGCCCCAAAAGTCAAAATTTATTTTCCCCAAATTCGAATTTCCTGCCCATACTCTTCCCATCCACATGCAATAACTACTTCAACCAATTTATGGTAGAATTAAATGATTGGGGAAAAAGACTAAATGGGTAGTTGAGGGTTTAATGGGTTCTACCTTTGACATTTGTATTTTCCCCATTGTCCCAAAGGTTTAAATAATTTTCCTCCCTATTCCTTAGAAAAATCATGCCCCCATCTCTTCTAATGTTGCATAGACATAGCTGGTTGTGGGTATTTTAATTAAAATTCATATTTACATGACGCCAAAAATTATAATGTGTCGGATAGCACGATATACCATTGGCAATGATTTTAATCGCCGGAACATAAAACATTAAATCGATGGTGGGGATTTTTCCATTAGCTCCACACCACGATTACTTACAATATATACATCATATACATTTTTAATGCAAACGGGGTCAAAACCATGGTGTTACAAATAGGATCTTCCTTCCAGTGATTTAAACTATAGTGAATGATTCTGCTTTGATACCAATTATTGGAATATCAAGCAATACTGAGAGGGGGGTAAATTAATATTGATCTACCTTATTTAATTTTTACCACTAAATAAAAATCAACAAAAGAAATAGAACACACAATATTATCATGGAATCCCAATTGGGAAAACCACCAATGCTTTCTATTACTGCAAAAATATATTTACAAATAGTTTACAAACACTAACTTGTTGGATGCACCAACACCCAACTTTTTCATCTACAACTGAAAGATGCACCAATGCCCTGTTTACCAGCAACAACTAGAAGGAATCTACGACCACCTACAGGATTACAGCCTGTCCTTGCGCCTCCCAACCACCCTTATATGATAATTCAATATCTGACTTATGTCACAAATACATTTCGACCAAAAATCCGACGGCCGTATTGTCGGATTTTCGACACTTCCCTGTCGCATGTACGACACTATGATTTTTTTAAGCGTCGGTGGATTGTCGTCGGTTATCTGACACCTTTCCAATCCGTCGGTTAAGCGACAGCTCAGTTTACCATCGGTTAAATGTAAATCGTCGGTTATCCGACATCTAATTCATATTATTTATCATTTAAACTTTAAACACGCATCGCTTAAACAACGATAATGAAAACGTAAGCGTCGGTTAATTACCGTCGGTTAAATGTAAATCGTCGGTTATCCGACATCTAATTCATATTATTTACCATTTAAACTTTAAACATGCGTCTCTTAAATGACCATAAGGAAAACGTAAGCGTCGGTTAATTACCGTCGGTTAAATGTAAATCATCGGTTATCCGACATCTAATTCATATTATTTATCATTTAAACTTTAAACACGTGTTGCTTAAATGACGATAATGAAAATGTAAGCGTCGGTTACGGGTCGGTTAAGCGACGGTGGAGAATTTTTTTTTTTAAAACTACACTTACAGGCCGTCGCTTCTACAGCATGGCTGTCGGTTCACCAAAGAAACCCGTCTCTTAACCGACGGATTATGAAAACTTAAACATCAGTTAAGCGACGGTATTGAATTTAAAAAAAAAAAAATCACCTACAGGCCGTTGCTTAACCGACGGATATAAGTGTTTTAAAAAAATATATACAAATGTCAGATTACTGGAGACACACCTTGATGTTTGTATAGATTGTGAAATTACTACAATAAAGCGAATGTTGCTAACAAAGTGCCCAGAAACAAATATCAGTAAGCTATGCCTGAAGTAACAATCGTGAGATAAAATGACAAACGATTAATAGCTTTGACCAAATGTATGTGTGCAAGAAATATATATATGATTTGGATGACAAAGACTTGCTTCAAGTTTTGATATGCTCAATTAAGTCATGTATCAAATATATAGCTCGTCCAAGAGTAGTATGTTTGAATGAGTATGGTTGTTCAAAGCTAGTTATTTGTTCAAGTCAGAATAAATGCAAATGTTTCAAGTAAGCCCAAAAACAATTATTATCAGACTTTCCATTTATAGAAAGGTAATATGAGCACCTATGTTAAGCGTAGATAGCAATGAATGATTTATGATAAATCAGTGGAACTTTAGCAAATAAGAGAATGACAACCACTAACAAATATATCATTATATCAAATTTCCATCCATATGATGAAGTCAACAAAGTGCAACTTCGAAATAGAAATGAGGCAAATGAAAATTGCAAATTTGCTCCATAGGACTGTCAGAGGTGGTTGATTTCCATCATATCCCAAATGAAATCATACAAGTGTATCAATTTGTATCTTCAATTTACTTGAAAATTGCAAAACTCAATCTTCCAAGTAACAAGACATGTCATGAAAGCTATTTCCAGTCAATCAAAATTATATCTTGAAAAACAATCAAATGCAATGGCCAAACGTATGTGAATAAACACTTCAATGACATAGGCAAATTCCATGTTACTTTTGTTTTTGCAAAGTGAAAATGATTTCATACTAATGTGAAGACAACTATTTCCAGCCCAAGCAAATTGTATTGTAACAGCAGCAATAGTACCTTTCAGTCAAGAAATGATGGTGTCCATATGCTTATATTTTTTACAAAGAGATAAGAAAGTTCCAATTTCCTTCCTAAATTCCTCAAAGTAAAAATGTTTGTGAAATTACTGTCAGAACAACTTGGTTATTGGTTGGGCATGACAGTCCTCTTTGGAAAGTTTTATGACAGGTTCAAGGCTTCTTTTAATGAAGGAATTTGATAGGCAACTATGGGAGGAGTGAAGGCAATTAAGAATGGATTTATGACAGTCCATGACAATGAAGGCAATTAAGAATGGATTATGACAGTCTCTAGAATTTTTTTTCTTATACATAATTCAACAACAATTTTGGAATCAAAACCTTTTCACTCCTAGGTTTTCTTTGGCTTATATGTAACCACATCTTGGTTTTTTGTGGATTGCCCTCAACCATTACATTCTTTGGGTGTTACATTGGTTTACCATGAACACTAGTGATCTAGATTTGATGTTTTCTTGTACTAATTTATTTTGGCTTTGGTATTATTTGCAGATGAGATGGACAGTGATAACAGTTGGCCCGATACTACAAAAGGGTCTGAAGAACCTAGTAACGCTTTTATGGATGCTTATTCAGATGCGTTGAAGGATGAACTAAAGAAAACTTCTTTAACAAAAAGTTTT
>LPNX010353754.1:0-19548 GCA_001517045.1 Pseudotsuga menziesii | reverse complement strand
GAGCGAGAAGCTCTGGAGCATATGAGTACTTACATTTGTTTTGAGCAAGAAGCTCTAGAACACATGAAAAGATAAGATTTGGAAGTGTTGGGCATAAGCCCTGCAGCCTTCCATGTTGATGTTGAGCATAAGCTCTTAAGCATCGAATCCTTGTCCATTGTATCCCTAGGTGTATCGTACAAGTACATCCTAGCATTAGTGTTGAGCGAACAACTCTGGAATTGCACTAGGTTTTAACTCCATGTTAAAGCGTTGAGTATGGGCTATGGTAAGTGCTAGGGCTTACTAAAAAAAAATTACTAACTTCCGAGTAAAAACAACTCGAGAAAAATATTGATCTCATCATACTTATTTATAAATGATTAAATGAAATTTCAAATTTTTGTATTTTCATCAAGTACTTAAGAACTACCACGTTATTCGAGGGAAATCCAACATGCAACGATGTTTAGAGTTGCCTAGCCTAGTAGACCTAAACCATCTACCTACTTCACCTTAACGAAGAAGTGTCATTAAGTATAGGGATCATGGTATATTTTTTTGAGGGGAACTTTTTTCCATTAGTCTGCTTTCTGGTTAGGAGTCGCCATAAATTTTGACGGTGGGGGGTAGATTAGATAGAGATGCATCTTTGATTCCCAAGCCGCCATGCCCTTTTGAGGTGCTAACTATGTTCCAGTGAACCAGATGATATTTTTTGAATTGGATTTACCACCTTACCAAAGAAACTTCCAGATTGTTTAAGAGATAGAATATTTGATATGCGAAGGGGAAAGCAGGGAAGAAAATTGAAATATAGGGAGGGCAGAAAGCATGGATTTAATTAAGATTAATCTCCCAGCTGGTTTGAGCCATTACGATCACCAGCTAGAAAGTGTGGAGTTTAACGTGTCCATCAGCAGAAGCCAAGGTGGCTTCGACGCTAATAGGAACGCAAAGGAAGACCATTTTCCAACAAGGAGGTAGTGGATTATATTAGCTAATAGAGCAACAATTCTGTCTTTTATGTTCCAAGTATAAATTTGGGTTTTCTCCTTTATGATAAAACCCCTTGAGAATGAGGTATACTCCTCTATTATTTGCTTGAAGGGCATTGCAGTTTTGAGAATTATTGATCCTCCAAGTAACAAAGTCAGAATTGTTGATATTTCTAGACCTTTGAGTAATTTTGAGTCTCAGAATGTGCTTATTGAGTCGTTCCATGTCAAAGAGCTTTATTCACGGTTTTATCCATGAAGATATATAGAATGGGGAAGAGAGGACATCCTTGGCCAAGGCTTATGTAGATATGGAAAAAGGAGGAAAGCTTTCCATTGACTAGGGTGTCATCTAAGGATTTCAAATGCAAGAGGAAGTCCAAGCGATGATGTTCTCATCAAAGTTGAATGTGACCATGACAACTAACAACAAACTATGATGGACTCTATCGAAGGAATTTTCTATATCTAATTTGATTACCATGCATTTTTTCAATGAAGCTTCCTTGATTGAGGGAGATGGGTAAGGTGAGAAGGGGTTTGAGGCGGTGGGTGATCAGTTTAGACATTCCACTTTAGACATTGTTTTGCTGGAGACGTTGCAGAGTCAAATGGGATGGAATCTGAAAAAGGAGAAGGGGTTGGAGTGTTTGGGGATCATGTCTACAAATGTGGATTTTATGCTTCCACAGATTTGGAAGCTATTCCTTACATAGTGTACCATCCTTCAACCTTGGTCTCCCCTAATTTTTCACCTCAACCTCTTTCACCATAGTAGCCTAGATGGAAACCTTCGAGGCTCCTTCAACCTATACTCTCAACTTTCCTTTTCCCCCCTTTGAAATCTGAAACCACCCTCCTTTATGATTTCTACCTCTACACTCTAATACCTCTCAGTCCCAATGCCTCAACTCCTTTGGGACATTCTCAATCCATGCCATTCAAGGACACCCTATTGATTGGAAAACTTGTTACTTCGGTATCCCATCCATCCCCTTAGTAAGGTATCGAACTCATCAAAGAATTTATAGTACCCTCCATAACAATAGATGAAGATGAAATAATCCAAACCAATTTCCTATGTCATCACTAACTAATTTGCACATTCAATGACTTTTGGCCAAAGTTAGCAGATCTTCAAAATTGGATCTTAGTAGCTTGGAAGTAAAAAATCCAAGAATATGCATACCTTACCCATGTAGCATAAGGTTGTTTTGTGGCAGTGTTTGACTTCGTGAAATATCTAGATGTCATCCTCAACATGTAGCCATGGTTTTGGGGTCGTGTTGGCTTGTGCATGAAACACCAATCCCCAAAATTTAATCCCTCCATGGGCTTTCTCTCCACAACTCTAGTATGGGTAATACTTCCTCACCTTCTTCTACAATTTGTAGTTTTGATTCTCTTAAAGTAATTCGAAATTTTCTTGGCAAGTTTCATTCCAAGTAGAGGCATATCACCACAAACACACAAATTTTTTATCGAAATCGAACTCTCCAAAAGGATTGTCTTTGAAGGTCAAAATTAGTTCGGAGAAGATTACACCTTGTTTGAGCCTTTGTACTATGAACCTTTGGAATTTCATTGCAAATCATGTTTCGATAATGGGCATGTTGGAGCACATTGCCCCAAGGTTGGAAAAATCCCTTGGCAACACAAAAACATAGAAAACACCAACCTTATGGATAGGGGAATCAAAGGATCATTATTTAATTAGAAAAGAAAGACCTTTGGCAAAGAGCTCCCCATCATCCCCTTTAGTCTCAAAAAACCAACACTCAAATTCCCCATGGAAGTAACAGAGGGAGAGAAGCAATTGCCTTCTTTGCTAAACATTGTTCTAGAAGTAAAAAACACTCAATGCCATCCCAACTTCAATTAGTAAAAATAGTCTTAAGTGACCTATCCCTATATGATGGCCACCAATATAGAAAAATCCTCACTTAGCACAAACATAACATTCCTATCCCGTCCCACGCATTCTCTGAGCCCAAACGCATAGAAAAAGAGGACAAAACATTGTAGACATAGAGGAACATTATTTCCTTGTACCCCTAAGGAAACAAATCCAACACTTAAGGACCATCCTTCCCCTCCCCTTAGTAACGTGGATGAGGGTACAACAAATATTGGATGTTGGGATAGACTTCCAAGAATGGGTCACACCCTTCTAAGAAAGAACAAAAAAAAACATGAAAGAAAATAATAAAGAAAAAGCACAGAAGTATTTACCATGTAATTTGCCTTATATGACGTTAACTAAATTGGAAACTTTATTGCTTTTGAAAATCACTCCTTGTTAAATTTTGAATGGATTTACTGAAGTACCTCAAGGAATCTGGGAAGGAAACAAAAACTCCTCACCTAGCATACCCCACTCCTTTCTACAGAGGGGAAAATACAAAATCAAAGATGACTACCAATTATGTGTACTATGTTATGTTCTTTTTATCAACGGTACAAGTAAATCCACGACATTTTAGTCAATAAAAGTAATAGTTTTTTTTTAAAATAAAAATAATTTTAATCATGAGTCTCATGATCCGTGACAAATTTATCTATTCTCATTTTTATAACATAGTATAAGTCTTGGAGATAGTATAACATAGTATCAAGCATCGATAATGTCCTCAAGATGAGCCAATGATGGCTCGAAATGTTGACAATGAACCATTACCAACCCCGGACCCTCCACAAGATTCCATTAACAATTACTGCGTATTCTCAGCCAAAACTATAGTATAAGTCATCCTTTTGAGGGATAACTCAAGTACTCATGAGACAAACATCAAACATATTTGGGAAGGTCATAGGTTTGACTCTCTTGATCCCCTCAAATTAATCTTTGTAGTAACGGTTTCTCTGGTTTACCATCCATGATTCATGGAATAGTACTTGGACAAAAATCAAGGTTGACGATCGAATTATGCCACAATGGTTCCATACTCTTGTCTAGGGAATAGTTAAGTTCTTAGAAGTTTCCCTATAACAAGTGATCCACTACCACCCTAAGGAAACACCAACCTTATCTACAATAATACTAGAGTATCTAGACATATAACAAAAGGACTATGAATCAAAATTCGTATGATCTATCACTAGAACATCCATCGTCATCAGTATCTAAGAAAACAATAAAATAAACAAATTATCAATTCATTAATTGATTCTCACACTTATAGTAGTGAAAGTCATATATGTTTAGAGATGAAGAAAAAATTAAGAATTTGCCAAAATGATTAAATTCTACCACCATCTTGTCATATCCTTCTTAGAGAGCATAATTAAGTTCTTTATTAGTTGGCTCATTATTAACATAGTTCCCAACTTGACGAGGACTATGACCTCAAAATGAAACTCTAGCTCTAAAACCCATATTTTTGGGTCAAAAACTTAAAAATCAACCCTTGAACGAAAAGTGGTGCTATTCATAACAAATGTTTTTTTTGATGTTAAATATACAATTGTTTTCCACCATGACCTTAATTCCTCATGAAGTTGCAAACAAAAACCTTGAAATTGACTCCTGAATAACAAAGTAGTGCTCTCAGTATCACCCAAAAGTTTAAAATTACAACTTCTTAAAAGCATGACCTTGACAACTAGTACCTTTTGGACAAATGGATTGAAATTGATTCCCAATTGAAAGAGAATGCTACCAACATCACCATGTTTCTTTCAAGCTAACAATTTTTAATTCAATTGAATCCCATGAGTAACTTTGAGTCCTGAAATGTGCTTGTTGAGTTTTTCCTTGTCAAGGGTTCTACTCAGGGTGTTGGTGTTTCTCCCTTTTACCCAGGTTTAGACCCTTATTCATTTGTCAACAAATCCCAAGATATCATCCTGATAGAGCAGGGATCAGTCGGTAGTACCTGCGATGCACATGCAGTCTCACCCGATGTATCTAAATGGGTAACTACTGGAACCAGGTTTCTGCAGTTTGGTGGGGATTTCTTTTCTCATGGCACCTTACCAACTCAATCGAACGAAGCCAAAGATTGTATTCCCTATTCTTATTATGTGCATTCAATATATTAACCTACTTATTTGTTAACAGAGATTACAACAGTTAATATACAACCTCGGCACAAATTATTTCTACCAACAGTATAACACATGCATACAAGAACTTATTCATAAACAAATGCTATTCAATCTATTAAGTTCTACTTATTTGCATCATGCATTCATTGAACATACACATACTCATCAAATATACACAGAGACAACATCTAACGTGGAAACCCATAAGGCAAAAACCACGAAGGCACTCTTCATCTGGCATGAGAAATATATAGCACCTTTCATCTATGCACTCAACTTGAAGACTATGTTCTAGATATTATCTACAATCTATACAGACTTCTCTCCTCGTATTCTATCTAGCCTTAGGTCTCTAAAGTTTTCCTCTCCTTCACTCTATTGTCGATCCACACACATCCTAGATCGACCTTGTTCTCTTCAACTCCACAAATATACACTCTACTAAGACCGGAGCTAACATAGACCATCCTACACACACCTTGGGTTATCTCTTTTATAAGCTCTTACATGTCATAATCAATCGACTATATTCTGTTAGCCAACAGGATGTCATTCCTATTCTCGTACATTGGTTACACTGACAGTAGGCATTATCTGCCCAAAATTACAAAGACGCTTTATTACCAAAGCATGCATTATTCTAATTGACTCTTACCCATGATCACTCAAGTCACTCAAGTTTTCCTTTTGAACTATTGTACTTCTTCTTCTGACGTGGTTCCCCTTGTCGCAGATGCTCTCTTCGCAAGTTCTCTTATGTCACAAACTCTTTCATATCTGGTTGATTCTTCTTCGCATCCTCTCCCTCCATGGTTGCTTCTTTCACAGCCCTTCCTCTGTCGTCCGACTGAAATATTCATATTCCCGAGAAGAATTCTGGTTGAATGCCTAGGGCCAACACAGGGTTTCAACCATGCGAATGTATATAAGAGGGGAGAGAGGGAATCCCTAGCAGAGGGATATAGAGATCTGGAAAAAGGAGGAAGGAATTCCAGTGTATAGTGGGGCCATCCAACGATTTCGAATGAAAGAGTAAATCGAAGCGATGGTGTTCTCATCAAATATTAATCTGACCATGACAACTAAAAGAAACTGTGACAGACTCTATCGAAGGAACATACAATATCTAATTTGATTACCATGGCTTTTCCTTTGCAATATCTACTTGAATGAATAGTTGCTTGCACTATAATTATGTTATCTATCATTTGTCTTTTATTGACAAAGATTCCTTGATTGGGGAAGATGAACAAGGGTAGAACGGGTTTGAGGTGGTTGGTGATCACTTTATAGGTGATTTTTTCAAAGACGTTGTATAGGAGGGATTGTGGTATTTTGGGGGTTGGGTCTAAGAAGGTGGTGTTTATTATTCCAAATATTTGAGAGATATTCCTTACATAGTTTACCTTCCTTATCAAGTTTGGTTTATTGAATGTGTCAGAGTTGCTGATAGAAGTGAGCATAGAAACCGTTTGGGCTCAAGGATTTGTGTAGGTTCATGCTACTCACTACCTCCCAAATTTTTACTCAAAAAATTCCTTCATAATATTTAAGTTATCCTCCTAGGAAATTAAGGCTTGGAATGCAATCGAACATATTTTCCATTGAGTCAACGGTTGACAGTGAATTCTTCGAAATAAAGATATTCATATTATGACTTGGCTACCACTTTTATCTGATGGAAACCTGTTATATTATTTACATCCATGTCATTGGTTTGCTTTATGTGTTTTTTATAGATCCTAGTCTTAGATGGTTGTAAAAAAAAATTGGATTTCTATCGACTCCCTTCAGCCATAGGCTTCTACATTTTAACCTCCATTGTTTTTCCTCCAATCTCTTCAGCTTATGGAATTTTTTGAAGGATTCATTTTCAGACATTAACAAATCTTTGGAAGGTTAGATTTTCTCTATCTAAGTCTAAAGGAGAAACAAATATTTATATGCCTCTTTATTTTTCATTTCTAATTCTCGAGGATTAGTTTTTATCCAATCTTTAGGGCACGTTTGTTTTTTTTTCATTTTTTGGACCTAGATATAAGAGGGATTTCTATTTATTCCACAGTTCCAATATTTCGAGATGATTGTTAGGAAGTTAGGATTGTGGATCCAAAGATAGTTTTAACATAATGGGATTGGGCCAAGATTTCCATAGGGGGATAAAGTGAGGGATATTGGAGGGTGGTCAAAGCCATACCAAGGAAGAATACAAGAGGACAGGGAGAAAGAATAGACCAAAAGGGAGCTTCCAATCAAGAAGCTTTCTAATCTGGTTGTTATATGATTTGGGCGAACCATTTTGTTTCTCTAAGCGATATTTCCTCCATTTGGTTTGACATCAATCAGTTCAAGGACAACAATTAGATCCGCCATGAATTCCCTTCCTGAATCATGGACTTGTGAATCTCCTTTCCTCTCATTTTGGGATAAAGTTGTGTTAATATTACCAGCATAAATGAGATGGTCGAGAGAACCCACGATGGGGGGAGTGCAAGGAGAATTTTAAGGATCCATAATTTTCTTAAAGTATAGAGACTTTGGTGAATCTTCCTAATTCTTAAATTTCCAACCATAAAATGTTAGCCGAATTTTTTCTAAAAAAATTCAAATTTCTAAGGGTTTTATATAGTTTTTGGACAATTTTGGTGATATTTAGTGGAAGAAAAAATTATCCCATAAAATTTGGGAAAATAAATTCAGTTAAAAATGGAACTTGATGAATCTTTTTGGGTTAAAAAAAGGTCAAGAATTAGCCCATGGGCTAAATTTAACACCCAAAATTTTCCATGGAGGAGTGTTTACAAGAGACTTTCATCATTCCTGTTTTTCATGGAAAACTATAAGCATGTAAATATTGCATGTGAAAATATACAATATACCTTAAGGGATATGAGTGAAATGAGACATTATCAACTGTTGATTAGAGTGTGAGTTTACTAACCTTAGTATAGTAGGATTACAAAGTGTGTAGATGCCTCCCAAAAGTTACTCTAGAGCCGAAAACTAATCCTTTAGAATGTTTCCATACATTTTCCAAGGATTGAAGGACCTCAACATCCTTCATTTTTATTTCTTGAAGCATGAGGAGATGGGACTTTTCTAAGTTTATAAAATCTTTGGTCAACGAGAGCTTATATTTTCTCCCTAATGGCCTGTAGTTCCAAGAAACTATTTTCATTATTTATTGTGGCTATTGTGAAGCTTCCTTATGGGGATTTTGGACACGTTGATTTCTTCCTCTTCTAGGTTCCTTTTTTAAATAAGGATCTATAATTGTTTTTTTACTAAGCTCCTTGTCCCAATTTGTTGTTGTTTCTCTTTTCTTTTTGTTCCATTTCCTCCCCACCAATTTTATTCAAGGGGATGTTGGGATTATTCTTGGCTAGGGACATCTTAGAAGGATTTGGAGGAATCTTCTTCTTCCTACACAATGGGGGATTCATTTGAGGGAGGGAGGAGGAAGTTTAGGGAGTGGTGATCTGATGGGTAGTTCTCGATAACTTCCTAAACTTCTTCAAGAACAGTTTTGATGGGAACTTGGATTTGTGTTTCTTGATATTCTGGTTTAGAATTTGCGATAGCCTCAAACTAGTTACTTTGTGGACCTTTTTCTTTGTTATTATTTCCTGACAAATATTGTGTTTGACTCTCCAGATTAGATGAAGCCCATATTTAAATATGGGTCTTTTCTTGTGTGGTTGTGCCACCCGACTTGTTTGCAAATTTCCTTCTTCTTGGCTACTACTATTGGTCATTCTGTTCTTGAGCTGTTTGCTCAGATACCACCTTTGGACATGATTTAAAGAAATGCATGTATTTGTGGCACACCTTGCATTTGAAGTTCAACTATTCATAGTTGAACTGTTGTATATAGGACGAGTTGTCTAGGGTTAAGTTTATTGATTTCAAAAGGCCCTTTTCAAGATCAACCTCTACACAAGTACCTGCATAATATTGAAGACCATGTTTGGGCCCAACGCTGTTAATGTATTCTACCAGGGAATTCCCTATGGCTATCATTGTTTCTTCATTCTGGAAATGGAGAGGAAGGAAAGGAAATATGACCCAAACCAGGATGACAAACGGAATGCCATTTTTTGGACTGAAATCAAGGGTCCATTTGTTGAGATATATTCCTCTAGATCCCATGAAATAGTAATATCTTTGTCTTCCTTTTCTTGAAAGAGAAAGAAAAAAAAAGTTGTCTCAAAAAGCATGAGAGACGTGGCCTTTAATCAGTTGTTTTGGGGGGAATTTTAAGGATCCATAATTATTTAAAAGTGTATAAAACTTGGAAAATCTTATTGATTCTAGAAATGTCAACTGTAAAATATTTGGCAATATTTTTCTAAAATATTTCAATTTCAAAGGATTTTATATTGTTTATATAATTATTTGGTGATTTTTGGAGTGAAAATGTTTACTCCTTCAAAATTGGGCGAAATGAGGATTCAAAAAATGCAAATTGGCTAATTTTTTTTTTGGAAAAAGCATGGAAAAATAGCCCATGGGATAAATTTTACCCCTAAAATATTCCTTGTTTCCAACTTTTCTCAACCCATACAAACATGCTACATGGGGATGGCCATAAGCTAGTGCACTAACCCATCAAACCATTTTCAACAAATTTCAAAGCCAAGCTTCTGGAGTTTGGTTGCATCACCACCTTAGGGATCTCATTGAGTTTCTTTACAAATCACCTAGGAGGAGGGTTTAGATTCGCAGGGAGGTCAACAATCATATATGCAAAGGAATCGATGTCAAGGGAAGGGGTGGGGGGAATTCTACCACCCCCATAGCCTAAAGCAACACGGGAGGGAGATAGGTATTTAGGCGATCAAAACCAAAAGGATCTAGCAAGGACAATCCTTATTATTTATTTTAGTAAACCATTTATTTCCTTCAATATGTTTTTTTTGTTGGAAAGTGGAAGAACCCCCTTGACTAGCAAGTTTTCCATTAGCTAAGTGACCACGAACCAGGGGAATCTAAGCTGTCAAAATCACTCGCGTAGCGCACTCGGTATGGACTGCACCAACCCTTGAAATGGTTGGATTTTTTGGTATCCGTGGGGATTCTAACCAACGACCTCTCCACTTAGGGGCAACCTAACGGCCATCGCCTTCCACCAACTATTCTACATCTCATGGATATTTCCTTCAATATGATAAATGTTAAAAAATATCAATGTTGTACAATATTCTATGAAATTTCTTACAATTTTCAGTCCTCCCTTAGAGTAAGAACATAATACTAGGTTAGACTACTATATTCTTTTGTTTTAACGATGTCGCTATATTGTGGACAAACAAGTTATTTTGAAAGGGGTGGAATAACTCCATTTATTGATATTTTAATTGTAAGGTTTGAATCAAGGACAACCTTTCATATGTTATTACAAAACTGGACTATATCTTTCCTTTTTGCATTCCACTTTAATGTCTTGTCAATATTTAGGTTGTGAAAAGTGATGCATTTCAAGTTGCATCATTTTGCATTTCATTTGTCTCTTTTTATGACCCTTGTTATATTGTGTGTGTCCATTTGGGATTCACTTTGTGGCTTGAGCATGCTTTGTGTTTTTTTTTTTGCATCCTCCATGAGTCCATAATTTCATCCTCTATGAGGTTTTGTTTACATATTAACATCCAAAATTGAAGTTTTGTTTACATCTTCACATCCAAATTGAGGTTTTGTTTGCATCTGAAAGTCCAATATTGAAATTTTGTTTGCATAGATAGCTTCATCAACATTTCGTATCACCTTGTGTCCTTACGTCATCATTTGCATCCTTGAGACTCAAATTTTGTATATTCTTAGAACTTTGCATCCCAATTTGTGCCCCATTTTGAGTCCTTATGCACCCTTCTGCATATTGTTTTATGTATTTGCAATTTTGCATCTTTATTTTAGTCGAATTGTGTACTTCTGTCCTTTGTTACATCCCAAGTAACTAACTAATTATTTAATTATGATTAATTAATTAATAATGATAACAGTAGTAAATTATTAACTATTAATTAATTCTTATTGAGATTTATTATAAATTATAATATTAATTATTAGTTAATTGTAATTAATTATTTTTATTGATACATTTTTTTATCACTCAACATATAATCTAATAAAACAGACAAATCTATGTTTAGTCATTATGCATCTATTATAGGCAATAAAGATTAATTAATTTCAGTGCATAAGAAAAAAAGACATGTATAAATAGAGTTAAAGATGAAATTTCAATACAAATCAACACACAAACTAAAAATTTAACTTTTGTTCAACCTTATATACAATAATACTTGAGTATCTATAAATATAATTAAAGTAATTATAATGAGACTTATAAGAGCATTGCACCATAGTGTTGCAAGGATCAAAATATCTAGAAAGCAAAATATCTAGTAATCATAATGAGACTTATAAGAGCATTGCACCATCTCCTTCCTTGCCAAAACTCCGCCATAATTCTGGTCGAAGCTGCACCATATCTTTGTCGAAACTCTGTCATATACCTTACTGAAACTTCACCATATACTTTGTCGAAACTCCACTAAGTTATATCATTCCTTGTTGAAACTCCGCCATAATCCTTATCGAAGTTGCGCCATATATTTTCCGAAACTCTGCCATATTCCTTGTCGAAACTATGTCATATCCTTTGTTTAAACTCCTCTAAGTTCTCTACTTCCTTGCTAAATCTTTGCCATAATCCTTGTTAAAGTTGTGTCATATCTTTGTCAAAACTCCGCCATATTCCTTGCAGAAACTCCTCCACATCCTTTTTCGAAACTCCGCTAAGTTATCTGCTTCCTTGCCGAAACTCTTCCATAATAATTGTCGAAGTTGCGCCATATATTTGTCGAAACTCTACAATATTCCTTACTGAAACTCCACCATACCCCTTTCTGAAACTCCACTAAGTACTCGGCTTCCTTGCCAAAACTCTGCCATAATCCTTGCCGAAGCTCCGCCATATTCCTTGATGAAACTCTACCATATCTTTTGCTAAAACTCCACTAAGTTCTCTACTTCCTTGTCGAAACTTTGCTAGGTCCTCTCCTTGCTTGTTGAAACTTCGCCATAATCTTTGTCGAAGCTACACCATATCTGTTCCGAAACTAAACCATATTCCTTACCGAAACTCCATCATATCCTTTGTCGAAACTCTGCTAAGTTATCTCCTTCCTTGTTGAAACTCTGCCATAATCCTTACCGAGGCTGTGCCATATCTTTGTTGAAATCTACCATATTCCTTGATAAAACTTTGCCATATCCTTTGTTGAAACTACGTTAAGTTCTCTCCTTCCTTACCAAAACTCCGCCATAATTCTTGCCAAACTTGTGCCATATCTTTGCTGAAACTATGCCATATTACTTGCCGAAAATCCACCATATTCTTTTCCAAAACTCTGCTAAGTTATCTGCTTCCTTACCGAAGTTGCCGCATATATTTTCCGAAACTCTGCCATATTCTTTACCAAAACTCCGCCATATCCTTTCTGAAAATTTTCCATATTCATTGCCGAAACTCCGCAGTATCCTTCACCGATACTACGCTAAGTTATCTGCGTCCTTATCGAAACTCCGCCATAAACCTTGATAAAGATGTGTCATATCTTTGCCAAAACTCTACCATATTCCTTGCCAAAACTTTGCCATATCCTTTGTCGAAGCTCTGCTAAGTTCTATTCTTCCTTGCCAAAACTCCACGGAAATCGTTGTTGAAGCTGCACCATATCTCTGTACAAAACTCTGCCATATCCTTTGCCGAAACTCTGCTAAGATCTCCAATTTCTGTTGAAATCTCGTGATTTCCTTTGCTGAAACTTCGTTGATTTCTTTGTTGAAACTCCGACAGTCGCTCTAGTTCGGCCAAAACACTAGCAATTTTTGTAGTCTCATTAGTTCTCATCGTTTCTCTTGATGTGAATGTGTTCATCCATCTCATTATTCCAAGGGCCCACATGATCCATGAAGGAACGTGATGAGTAACGTCTCCACTAAAGAGATTTGACAAGGAAAGAGGGCCACCCCAATTCACTGATCTGTCATGGTAAGTGAAATTAGGTTATACGAATCCTAACCACACGTACAATTAAGCATAATTCGACGAATTCTTTGAGCCAATCCTTTTAGTTTTGGAATGGGGTATGTCATTACACTCTCCCACACTTATTAATTGCAACCGCTCCACCCAATAAGCATTATAACTTCCACCACGAGCTTCGACTTTTTCCCTTACACCACCAAAAATGTCGCCTTTGTAAAAATACCCAACGATTTTCCACATTATACATTCTTGTCTTGCATGTTGCAACACCGGTATCCAAATTTGAAATTTTTACCGGTTTCTCGTGTAATTGAGATCCCTAAAAACATCATGGGAGGGTTTGCAATCCACCATAAACGAGAGTCGATGGAGCCATTGTACAAAGATGTGGAAGCTTTTGGAATTTTTTAGGAAGCTGCCTGGACTTTGTATTTTGAAAGATTGAGCCATTGTTTTGATGGAAGACTATTCAGAAGTTGGGGAGATGAGAAATGACTCTGGCCACAGCTCATTTCATTTTTTTTAATGGATTATTTGTATTTACTTTTCGAACGTAACCCTAATACGTATTCGGACTGTTTGAATTCGCCTCGCATCGCTTTCGGATTCTTCCGTCTCTTCGTTTATAATTTCATGGTTAGAATTCGGACCGTTTGAATTCGCATCACATTGCTTGCGAATTTTTCCGTCTCTTCGCCTTTTATAATCTCATTTCCCCAAAGTGTTTATAAATATGCTACCAAGATCATTTATTATCGAAATGGTGGGTTAGGGGCTGCACGGGCCAACAACAGCTATAATACCTCGCACGATCGAATAAAACAAAAGGCGTTGTTGCGTATTTTGCATTGAAGAATTCAATTGAATACTACCATACATTCCCTAATATTGTCTTTTTCAGTATGTAAGTCTTTGCGGTGAGTTAGGTTAATTTAGGGTTTTTTTCTGAAATTCGGCAGTAGTCATTTTTAAGTGGACGTTTCAATTCCGAATCAAGAATCATCATCAAGACAAGAAGTCATTTTTAAATCAACATTTAGATTCCTAATCAGAAAAAAGTAATAATATTATCTTAGTTTTTCCTTGTTCAATTGGGTGTCTGTTAAATTGGGGGTGTCTGTTAAAGGTTAGAGCTACTGTAACTTAAAATAATATGGTGATTTTCTCCTTTCTTGATAAATGCAAAGCCTTGTGCAATTCTTGATAACATTTGTCTACACGGTAACATATGAAGTTGGTTGTGCTTTGGCTACCGAAAAAGTCCATGCCATTGGGTAGTATGAGGAAAGACTTTAAAGTGGAGACCATAGGGGATTCAATTCACAAATCCTATGTCCAGTTCACCAGTAAGTTATACTTCCATTCTTTTTCTTTCTTTCTCTTATGGGTTATGAAAGGATTATGTTAGTGACGATGAGAAAACTAAATTGTAGATGCTCTGTTGCTTATTGTGAGGCTCTGTTGCTTGAAATCTCCCTGTTCACTGTATGTAGTCTCCTCATTTCCTTACTTTATAATTTACTAAATTATTATTATGGCATTTCTCATCTGTCACTAACATACTCCTTTCATATCCAACAAGGAAAGAAAGAAAAACAATGGAAGTCTAACTTACTGCCTTAAGGTCCTTTGAACTGGACATAGTATTTGTCTGTTGAATCCTCTATGGCCTCCTCTTTAAAGTCTTTCATCATACTGCCCAATGACCACTTTCCAGTTAGCCAAACCACAACCAACTTCACATGACATAACGTATACACAAATGTTATCAATCCCCAAGAATTGCACAAGGCTTGCGTTTATTACATCACGTTAGAGTAGCTCTAGGCCATAACACATACCCAATTCAACAATTAAAAAGTAAGATATACTAGTGGATGATACTATACAGAATGGCTTTGAAACTCACAGGTTAATGATATCTATATCGCCTGGGAATCTGAGAGAGACCGCCTGCAACTCAATCGAATTCAATGCAAAAGGCACAGCGCCTTTCGTTTTCTTCAATCCTCCAAGGTATTATAGTTGTTGTTGGCTCATGTAGCGTCTAACCCACCTGTACAGCGTTCTAAGAGCTTACGAAAAAATTCTGGCGTGCCAGGATTTCGATAATAAGAATACATATCACAATTTAAACACAGCAGATAATTCTTTCAGAAACCTAATATGAAGTCGAATTGTTCACATTATCAACCCAAAAGAAATTAGTAGAGAACTATTTGTATACCAATTTAATAGAGAACTATTTGGATACTTGCATGTCCTTACTGCATGAACTGAACTATATTTACGAGTGCCTTTCTCCTGAGAATATTTCTTGACAAGCTAAAAATACAGGAGAAGGGAGAATATTACTATGAATGGATGACGAGATTCTCGAAATGGTTGGATAGGGGCTGCATGGGCCAACTACAGCTACAATACCTCGGACGATCCAAGAAAACGAAAGGCGTTGTTGGGTATTTTGCATTGAAGAAATCGATTGAATTGCAGGTGGTCTCACTCAGAGCCCCACACTATGCGTCGATACAGACATCATAAACCTGTGGGTTTTAAAGCCATTCTGTGTCGATACAGATATCATAAACCTGTAAGTTTCAAAGTCGTTCTGTATAGTATTATTCATTCTCTATTATTATCTTAGTTTTTCCTTGTTCACTTGGGTGTCTGCATATTACATCACGTTACAGTAGTTCTAAGCCATAACGTATACCCAATTGAACAATAAAAAAGTAAGATAATATTAGTGTATAATACTATATAGAATGGCTTTGAAACTAACATGTTAATGTTATCTATATCTAAACAGAATGGCTTTGAAACTCACAGGTTATTGAGACCGCCTGCAATTCAATCATTCCAAGGTATTATAGTTGTTGTTGACGTTGGCACATGTAGCGTCTAACCCATCTATACAGCGTTCTGAGAGCTTAGAATTAAATTCTGGCGTCGTAGCTGGATTTCGATAATAAGAATACATATCACAATTTAAACACAGCAAATCATTTTTACAGAAATCTAATATCAGTGACTGTTCACATTATCAACCCAAAAAAGTAGAGAACACAGTAGAGAAGTATTGCATGTCTTTACCGTAAAAGCAGACTGAAGCACTAGGCTGATTGATTGTCCTCTTCCCATTGAGCTTTAAATAGAAAATACGGAATAACAATAAGATGGGAGAATAGCATAGGTGAAAAAATACCATGCCTAACTACCTAACTGAGCCTGTCAAGTAAGAAAAAAAAACTGATCAGCTGTGTGTGTTCAAGTACTGCCGTTGATGAGATCTGCGATTATGCCAAAAAAGAAAAAAAAACGGCTGGAGGTGGAAGAACTCCACGTTTTCTTTTAAACTATTAATCACAAATGGGTTAAGGAAAAGGCAGCGCACAGTTCAGAACTGAAAAAATAAAAAATAAAAATCAGACAACGTGCCCTAGGTCAGGAGGTATGCAGCTTCTAAATGGCTTCGGAGTCTTAGTGTTTTCCACTTCCTGAAAAGGCTTACCCTAGGATCATGTAGTAGTCTCTCATACCATGTGAACAAAAACAATGAAACAGATAGAAGCGCTATGGGAGATTGATTGTAGGCTCAGAATGAGCATTAAATAGTAAATACAAATGACAATACTATGGGAGAATACCATAGGTGAGAAAATACCACGGGTAACTAACTAAGTGACTTATTTAATCATTGAGATTACATATTTCCACCCACCGCTCTCTCTGATGTTCAAATGTAGTTGTTCCCAATGGTTTAGTGAACAAGTGAGACAAGTGCTCCTTAGAGCAACAAAACAATAACGAAATTTGTCCATCATTGACTAACTCGTGAATGAAATGATAGCTAGTGTCAATGTGTTTGTTTTTCCTATGAAATACATGATAGTGAGTCTCAATGTGTTTGTTTTTCCTATGAAATACTTTATGTTTAGACAATTGTATTGCAGAGCTATTATCACATAAAATAGAAGTGGGATCCTTTTCAGTGTGTCCCATATCCTTTAAAAGTCTTTTTAGCCATACTGCATGGCAAGCTGATGTGGTGGTTGCTACATATTCTGCTTCTGCAGGAGACATGCTTACATTGGGTTGTTTCTGAGATGCCCAAGACATCATATTTGTACCCAAATGGAAAGCAGATGTGCTTTTCCTATCATCAATACGACATGCAAAATCACCGTCAGTGTACCTTGTGAGAGTATTGTTTGGTCTATGAGTGTACTAAATGCCATATCCAAGTGTGCCTCCAACATATCCTAGAATCCTTTTTCCAACTTTCTAGCGAGAGTCTTTGGGAGACTCCATAAATATGGAAATAAGATTGACAGCATACATCAAATAACGTCTAGTTGCAGTCAAGTACATTAATCTCCCTACCATTTGTTTATAGAGTGTGTCATTTACTGTTGGTTCATCATCATTCTTGGTTAACTTGGTGCCAAGAGCTATGAGGATTTATGCTAGTTTACATTTATCCATTCTGAATCTCTGCAAAATATTAGTAGCATACTTATGATGGCAGATAAAAATACCTATAAGCTTGAATAACTTCCACACCAAGGATGTACTTCATCAATCCTAGATGAGTCATTTCAAACTCTTTTTTCATGACTGTCCTCAAATCTTCAAGCATCAAATTAACAGTGTAAATCTTGTCAGCAACATTTCACCTTGCTTTATTTGACATAGAGATTGGGATCATTGCCGCTTCTGTTGAAACCATTGTTGATGAGGTAGGAGTCAATCCTATTTTACCAAGATCATGGAGCTTATTATAGACCATACAAGGCAGTTTTCAGTTTAAACACATTGTGTTCATGACCTTTGAGAGTATAAGCAGGTGACTGTTATATATAAAATTCTTCTTCAAGAATGCCACTAAGAAAGACAGATTTCACATCCATTTGATACATAGGCCATTGATTTTGTGCTTCAATGGAAAGTACAACTCTGATGGTATCGATCCTTGCTACAAGAGAAAAGGTTTCATCATAATCTACACCATACCTTTGCGCATATCCTTTGGAAACCTTCCTTGCCTTGTATTTTTCAAGTTCTCCTTTTTCATTCAGTTTGGTTTTATAGGCCCATCAATATCTTCAGTCATGGCTTTTACCCACTGTGCATCCTTCACTCCTTTATTAAAAGATGTGGGATGACAAGAAAATAAAGCATACTGAAGTTGCTCTCCAAGAACTGGAGTATGTTAATATAACTCTCTCAATCTTCTGGTTTTCTGGTGTTGTGGTGGATTCTTTGATGTTGCTTCTTGCTACTGTACTTCTAATCTTGGAAGTCTAATAGGTAGATCTGGCAGATCTGATCTTTTCTTCCTGTTGTATGTCTAAAGGATCACTCCATCATTTGTCTTTAATGAATTTTATGTCTCTTCTCACCACAACCTTTTTGGTGACATTATTATACAGCTTATACGCCTTGTTCCTTCAGTGTAACCAATGAAAATGTTTTCACTGTAACTAGTGAGAGCCTTGAACTCTTTAAACTTGGAGAAGGTCTCTAATTTGTTCCCAAGGAAATAAATCCATGTTTTCTTTCTAAAATCATCAATAAAGGTTAGAAAATAAAAACTACCTCCTATGGATTGGGTTTGCATGGGTCCCCATAGGTATGTATGAACTAACTCAAGATGTTCTTTGGCTTGAGATGTGGAAGTTGGTAAACTGCCTCTTTGATGTTTACAAGTCATAAAATCTTCATGGGTGTTGGATTGTTCATGAATAACCGGTAACCCTTTGACCATTGACTGTTTGTGCAGGATATTAAGACTCTTAAAAGTAATATAACCAAATCTGCAATGCCATAACTAGGATTCATCTAGACTAGAAACTGTATGCACTACAGACTGTGGAAGTTTGGCACTCCTGAGACAGGGGAAATATTCTATTGTTGGTCATTTCAAATTTGGCTATGAGTCTCTTACTAGGAGGTTTATCATAAATACTACAGTATGTATCATAAAACCTAATATCATAATGGTTATGAAGTAATTGACCTATACTGATCAAATTTACATTCAAACGAGGTACATAAAACACCTCATGAATAAACTTCTTTTCATTTTGCTTTGTAAGAATAGGGATAGTACCTTTTCCTTTTGATGGAACCAAAAATTCCTATCCTAGCTTGATATTCATGACAATAGAGGAATCCAAACTGGAGATTGTGACTTGTTGCCTGTCATGTGATTGTTGCAACTGCTATCTAGTAGCCATAGCTATGTGATGCAGTGTTCTTCAGTTGCTTGATTAGACAAAAATGTCACCTTTGACGAGCCTTCTTCTTCTTTAGATACAATGGCTCTGCTATTGTTCTGGTTACTATTCTGCTCATCTAACTTCTTTCTTAATTTTTGTTCATAGTGGCCATACTTCTTGCAATAGTTACAATAAACATTGGACTTATTGGTCCATCTCATGCCTCTCCCCCTCTGACCTTGAGAGTTGT